>CM040240.1:73545886-73716919 GCA_022545495.1 Chrysanthemum lavandulifolium
CTTTTAAGCTGCAAAAACTATTTATCAATAGCAAAATAAAAAATGTTGCATGAAACTTGAGTACATGAGCCAATACTAATGACAGAAAACTTGAATTACTTTCAGAAAATAAATAGCATTTTGAGAATCTCTCGACAACTTGAGCCTTTGTAAGGTCCTCTTTTTCCCACTGTTGAAGGAGAACATCGATAGCTTCCATTTCAGCATGTCTAATAGCCTGCAGTTTCAGATGGCAAGTTGGTAGTGTTAACATCATGAATGTAACTATGGTTACAATTTAATTCATAAAGTATTATGTTTACAATTTTCATGTGACTAAAGGCATATATGACCCCAAAAAAAATATTTTGGCTATCCTCTCACTTTAATCGTCGAACTTGTTCGCGACACAATTTAGGTTCTGCGCAATCCTAGGATAAGCGGTGAAATAATCGTCCAACTCGGACTCACCTAATAATTGAAATAAGCTAATGACCCATACAACCCATAGCCAAAAGTCGTTACCTTCCGATCAACCAAACGGCCATCTTATTTTTTCTCATCACGATAATAGTTAGACGGTTAGCTTGAATTTCAAGTAAAATATAGAATACAATAGTAATAGAGTACCTAGCGAAACAAGCGTGTGGAAGCGATTCGATTGTCGTTGCAACTCCGGTTGTCTTTTTTTGACCGACCTTGCACGCATATCCTATGTAATATGTAAATAAAGTTAATTATTTTATAATATATGTAGATGTCAAAATTGATTACCGAATTTATTATACCAGAAGCATTGATTCCTTCGCATCGCCTCTTGACCCAAGTCATTATACGCACCGAACTTGGAAGTAGTGGGGTGGAAAATGTTCATCGGGTATAGCAATAAGTGCGTGTATCTTAGAAGAGAAGTGTAATTTGGTTATCTAATGTCTTTGCCATCTCTGCTCTCGACATCCAAATCCCTTTTAGCGGTCCGCTTTGATTACACTTTAACTTTAATCGCTCTGTTCATGCTTCCAGTTTTATGTCCGCAATGCTAACAATTTCGGTTCTTCATCATTGTTTTTGTTCCTGGATGTTGGGCGTGGCTTGAGTGTTATGCTACCGGTTGCCATTAGCCCGCAAAATAAGGTCATTCATTAGTAAGATTACACATGCCTTTGTTTTTGTGAAAATGTAATGGTTGGAAAAGGGACATTCCCGTCTCTAAATACATACAGACACGGCCATTATTAATCGACCCATCTACTTTAGCGCCCAATTAGCGAACATCCGGTTGTCTGACCTAATATCATCCATGAAGTGTCGCGTCTAAAGCGCCGATGAATATAAGGTGGGTATTGTTGATGTGTTCAGAAACCACCTTGCCTCCAAAACAACATCGATGATCTGCGGCCTAGAGCTTCAGAATGAGGACAAATCCTTTCTTCATACCAAAAAGTGCATGAGAATGGGGGCAATCTGGTCACATCTACCAAAGACCGATAATCGATGGAGGCACGCAAGAATATGTTAACGTTTAAGACATAGCACTCGAGGTTAAGAAACTAAATAGAAAAACATGGTATGCAAAAATTAAATGTGGGTACATGTTACGAACCTCGATTAAGTTTCCCGTTATGAGTAGTACCTCTTCTAGGTACATTAGCACTAATCGAAACCATCTCCGTAAACAGCCAAGGAGTGTCTTAAGTTATATAAGACACGTATCTCATCGACAGTATCAACATACGCAACATGTTCAAGGTGTAAAGTAGTAGCAAATGTTTGAGGCTCGCACATAAAGCGCATTACATCCAAAACAAATATAGACTATGTAAAATATCTTACTCTTAACTACATTCCAAAAGAGCCTATGGTGTTTTAACAAATAACACGGTTGGGATAATTTGCCACGTATCAGAATATATCTCATTACATATGACACAGACCGCTTTATAACTCTAATAAGATCCGGTGAAAATTAGGTTTATAAAATGCTTGATTGAAAGCATTGAGGCATCGACGAATGATAAGATCGTGAAGATCGAGTGGATCCATACTTGGACTATTAATTTCATATCAAGAAACGGAGATAAGTGACATACACTTGCATATCCAGTCGGGAATCCGTAGAATGCTTGCTGTAGATCTTCAATAGCACCATGGAACCGGACTTGACACCGTTGAGGTTGTGAAGATGGGCTATCAACTACTATAGGAACCAAGGGTTCATTAATGTGATCCTTTCTTTGGCTTGGTTATGCGTGTGGTTTAACTTGTTCACGAGCAAACCGCATCACATGTTGAAGTTCAAATAAGTGAAGAATCATAGTAAATGTAGGATTATTATAATGTTGTGTTGAGGAAACCTTAAGTTCATCGGTATCATCTCGAATCAACTTTTAACAACCCATATTACCACCTCTAGCAAAAACGCAAGAATAGTTAGTACCGACTTTACACATTTAAGCTTTGTTGTTTCATAAATAGCGAGTTGGGTCTCATGTACGACAAGGAAATGGATCGATCATGATGAAACCGCACACGGGTGTCGGGACCGAGTCAGAGGTGCTCTTCCTTGTGGAAGTTGCAAGTATCTTGCTTTTGCTTCTCCCATCCATCGGATGAACTTGTGCTACAACTTTATTCTTCGAATTTTGCTCCATCAAAGATGGAATATAAGGACACTAAAATTTCTAAAATACTCTTTGTTTTTCAATCTTTACCCGTTTCTAGGTGATAAGACAAGTATTCTAACACTACTTTTTTTTTGGTAAAGAGCATTCTAACACTACTTCTAGGACTCCAGAGATGCAAAGAACAGAATAAGTGACACATTGAACGATCATTGGTGGAAGCCTACACTATGAAGAGTTGTTTAGAGGCTGAAATATTCTAGTCATATAGTGGTTGTTTATGCAACCGCACAAATATTTTCTCAAAACTCAAAAACATCACACGCACTAAGTGTGTCCTTAATGCGATCGAAAGCTACAAACTTCATGTGTCCTTACATATTTCAAAGAAGACTATTCTAGTCCCTTTTATAAATCTCGCAGACTATTGTGATATGCATTCTTCTTTGTAATAACACGCTAAGTAAAATAAAAGAAGATAATTGTACCAACCGATGTGATCCCGTTAGCGTAAGATTTAACTACATCTTTCTCATCATCACCAAAACTTTCAATACGGGAAGCGACCAGTCCTTGTAAGAAATTGCTAATAATTTCTTTCTTAGATAAATGACCCCGATTCACCTAGTGAACAACATTAAATCAAAATGTTAATGTAAAATCACAAGTTATAAAAGCATTTAAAAGAGAACATATATAGATAAGACATCCAACCTCGTAATACTGACTCAATAGCATCACGAGTATAAGCATTTTCTCTATCCCATGGCAACGGTTCATCTTTGTTTGAAAACATGTTTTAAAGCTAAGAATTTCTGACTCCACTACTACATTAGATATTATTTAAAGGTCGATTGACCTATAACCTTTATTTCTAGTGACATTTATAGTCTAATAAACCGAGTAAGAAATGATATTAGGCGAGATGAGTGTGAACATGTCGATCTCACGAAGTTCGATGAAGTCATCGACATCATCGCATAAAGAAGCGAAGCGCCGGTGAAGTATCGATCTTTATCTAATATCGTTTTTCAATCTGTTAATTCTTGAAGCGTAGCCTTTCCTATCTTTATTCCTCGGTGCACAACAAAGATCCTATAACCTAGTTGCGGTATCCAATCCAAATGATCCACGAACTTTATCGATAACACACCAACTGCTATAAGCGCACAGTATTTGCTCATCTTTTGTTAGCATTTTGTCAATTTGTCGCATATTCCCATTAAAGCTGTTATATCAAATGTTTTTCAAAAACAGATACAACAGGTACGTATAATGATAACGCATAAAACATTTTTTAAGGTCAAAATTATGCATTACGGGTGAAATGACATTTACCTTGAACTTCAAATGCGATAGCAACATTTTAATTATATAGGAAGGCCCACCATGCATGGTGTTCAAATCCATCGATATGACTACCTACAACGATAGCACATACGTGTTAATTCCCACATGATTTGTATTTTTACACCAACTCATAATATCTTTAAAGTTCAAATATTTATAACTTACCCATTTGGAGGCCGGTTAGCCATTGGCATTGGAATGGAGTTCGGTTTAGTTGCGGATGTCAAACATCAAACTCGTAAGCCATACCCATACCGCTGCGCTTGATCAAAGATGAGTCACTTGCCTAAGTTCTTCCTACAGACGGTCTTATCAAGCTGTGGCACCCCTCCGCATCGTTCAAGATTATAGTGAGCAACATTTGTCCACCAATCGACTTTTTACTTCACATACCAAAGAATCATGTTCTCGATTGAACGGGCAATCCGGAACCTATAAACATTAACCCGGATGTTAAGTCGAGACAAATATAATAGGACACCGCATATATTAAATGAAATATGTAAACAACATCGTCGGATGAATAAGTTCACAAAAATTACCTTCCGGGATATGTGCCTTCCAAAGCAATGCTATGCTTCACTCAAATCTTGCAAGATGGTCCTCTCCTTGTTTTGCTTTATTCCTCCGAAAGTTCAAAAGAGAAAGTACAGATTACCTATCACTTCAATTTGACGAAAACTAAATTGAACTACTTTTTGGGCGAGATGATCAAGATATGAAGATGTATAATTATAACTTGGCATGGCATCAAGAATATCATGCATCACAATGAAGACGGAGCTCCAAGTCAAAATGAATTTTCACATTTCTTTGTATGCCTTAGCCACGCCTTTAGAATGTCGGCCCTCAAACTTGCAAGCCAAGAGATTACCCACCACCTCACCACCAAAGGCACTATACCATGTAGGAAAAACAGACACCGTCCACATAGGTGCCCAAAGCCACATCCAGGCCTTTACCAACAAAGCTCGGTATTAAACAGTAATATCAAATGTTTCAAATCTTTGCACACGCTGAATCAGCCTCATGAGTTGGTAATTGTAACGATACATACCAAATAACTTGAAATTAAAAGTTTGAGACATCAACATACTTGTTCATATCACTGTATGGCTCATTTTGTCTACCAATTAGGTGTGAGTGTCATAAGGAAATGCATACATTGGGTATGACTGGGTGTCCAAACCTTGGTAACAATTCATGGAAGCAAGAACATTGTCCAAAAAGCTAAACGCTTCAAATTTGGGTGAATGAAGTTTGCAAAAACCTTCCTTTTTTTGCTACGTTCTAAAGAATCGGTTAGAGGAAAGAATGTTAGCACTAAAAACATATTTGATGCTCTTAGAGATGAAGATGATAGTGAGAATTCTACTAATTGGAAGGAGGTGAGAAGCCTAGTTGACATTGCCTGTGTTACTGGTATTCCTATCTCGGAAGATGTGGTTAAAGTTTGATTTGCGATATGGTTGGTTTTTATACGGGGAAGTGGAACAACGAGTTATTAGTGAACTTTCCTTAAAGTAAGTTGAAATCTAAAATGAAGAACCCGTCTAGTAAATACCTTGAACAAAATTATCTATTAGTAGGTAAAGCTACATTGAAACTATTGTTTCAAGTCATGGGTGTATGAACATAATCACTTTCAGTATGATATTTTAGATAAAGCTTGCATTCATAATTCAAAAGAGCGAAAGGACAAGTAGAGTCTCACGATTCTGACTTCAAACCGATTTAGCCAAGATGAAAAGTGGAAAAGAACGACCTATAAATGGTTAAAAGACTATCGAAACATGCATCTTATACTAAATACATCTTACTATATGCGAGGCTCGCACATTATTGAATGTTTTGGTGATTAATAAATGAGCGTTAACAACTATAGAACGGCACTCTTACGTTACAATCTACATAAACGATTTCTGTTGGGAATTACAAGTTTGAGTTGATAAAGACAAAAAGAATGAAACAAGAGGGACTTAATATGACAAGAAGGAAACCTACTAAAAGATGGAAGGGCTTGCTTGCAATGGAAGTTTTATTATTTAGTCCTTATCCTCTAGTATATAAAGAGGACATATGTGTAGGTTTTAATTAAGTCTTCCAATAATGTAGTCGACTAAAAGGTGTGTGTTTAGCCTAGACGTTAGGGAAGAACGTCTAGGGTATTAGTTTTAGATTAGTGTGTCATAGGCGTATGGTTCATTGTAAACGCCTAGGTTATTAGTTTAGTTAGTAGACGTGTTTCTATAAACGTCTAATATTATTAGAGTATTAGTGATTGAAAAACCTTGTTCAATAACAAAGTATTGTTTTGATTATTCCGCTGTGCATGTTATTAGTCTTTGTTATTGATCCCTAGCTGAGCTTATAAACAATCTTAATAATTGGTATCAGAGCGGGGAGCTCTTGATATAGGGAATCACAAGGTTTTATGAAGCAGTAAAAGATGTCGATGGTTATATGTCGAACAGAAGCAGATTATTAATTGATGTTGCGTCCTTGGAGATTTGACTGATATCACTTGTCATGTTAAATTTCATTTGATTATGTTAAAAAACTAAAGAAAAGCATACAAAGATTAATACCTGGGAAAAAAATAATCAAATGAAGGAGACTCATGCCGTGATTTCTGTGATTTAGTGAATGATGTGATTAGGTTAACATATAATTTAACCTATAATAAAGGAAAAGATATGTTCTATAAAATTTGTGTCATGCAATAAAATTATAGCCATTTATAGATTATAATATGCAATATAATTATCAAAATAACTTGTTGCTTAAGTGGTAAACACACAAGTTGTTTATCCAAATAACCAAGGTATTCAAAAATTACAAAAATAATTAATAAAAATCAATAATTTTCAAAAAAAATTATTAAAAATCCGAAAATTACAAAAATAATTAATAAAAATCCGAAAGTTACAATTAGTGCTTAGGTGGCATTGAGGTGTCATTGAGGTGGCATTGAGGTGACATTAATGCCAAATGCCTCCTGTTATATATAATATAGAGATATATATATATATATACCTTTGAGCTTCAACATTGTTGAAGAAAAATTACAACCAATGAGACATGATCTAATTCAAATGACAACACCATTTGAATATGGATCTCATCACAACTTAATACATTGAAATAAAGCACTAACAAACCCTTAATGATTGATGGAAAGTACACTAAACAATAATTGTGGCTCGTTCAACCAAATATGAAAGTCGATGGATGAACATATCTTTGCATTCATAGCCCACTGGAAACTTTTGATCTTGATTTTTTTGTCACTATCTTGGACCAACACGATACTTTGTGATTGAAGATGATATTATTACGAGCCAACCAAATGTACCAGATGGTGCAAGGATCAATTAGTTTCCATCCTTTACAAAGTTGCGTGGGTTGTTAATGAGTAATAAATGCAGTGGGTATAAACACTCCTTGCTAGTTTGTTTTTGTTCATCGTACCTACTATTTTCTCAAATTTTACATTGGTTCTAAAAGGTTCGCAAAGGCCTCGCAAAGACGTGAGACTTCGACGTGTCGTCACGTCATGCCGTCACGTCACTTTATGTCACGTTTTTTTGTAAACTCGATATATATGAAATATGATATAAATATATAAATATTTTCATATTTTTTGCCGCCTTATCACCGGATCCGAATTTCCAATTATCCAGTGTCTCACCATCCGTTCACTTTCGACCCGCATCTTTACAATATCAAACACAACTACCACAACCATCACAAAATCATAACTTAGATTATTAGTTTAAGTTTTTAATTATTATTGTAATGTTTTAATTTTATTTTAATTATTATGTAATGTGTTTTATTATTATTGAATTTTAATTTTGTTGTTAAAAGAGTTGTAAAAAAATTTAGATTTCGGGCATTTTACTGTGTTTAAGAGGTCGCCTGTAAGTTGTAGGAGTGAAAAAACTGATGGGCTTACACTAATGATTGTCTTTTTTGGTGAAGCTATAAGAGGGAAGGGTATTGTGGCTAAGCAACTTCTTTTCATTTGAGCCCTACATGTGTCACATCACTTCAACACATTCACTTAAAAATACCCCCCAATCACAATTAACTCAAACCTCTTCATTTTGGCCCCACCCACCCTCATTTTATATCTTTTCCATATTTTTCAAACACAATTTCAAACATTTTAAACAACAAATTTAAAATTCATTAAAATAAAAACATTGAAATATATTAAAAATTAAAACGATACGAAATACATAAATCATAAATATTAATCTGAATACTTCCCGCATGCAGAATCGTACGAGGAATTCCTCTATACGAGCCAAATCTTCCGGTCTAGCGGAGATTCCCAAAGTCGGGTCAAGTTGATGCACCGCACCATCGTTTTGTTCACCCGATAGCTCCAATTGATTTTGGTCTTGATGTTGTTCGATACCATTTGAACACACCGCCACAACTTGTCAGCAATCTCGTCGTCTTTGTGGGCTTCATCCTTTAGAAATTTGTCGATCACAGCTTTTCGTTCAGGCGTAATGTCGTTGCAACTCTTGTAGTTTTCTCTCATATGTTGCTTCTCCGCCTTCGCCTGCTCAAACAGATTGATGGCGCTTATAATAGCGTTTTTTCAAGCCTCATCGTCGTTATTGCATTGATTCTGAACGTACACTTGCATATCTTCAACGGAGTGCGGGAAACAGCAAGCCATAATAATCATGTGTAAAGAGAAGTGTGAATTTTGAAGTTGAATTATGTTTGAAAGAGAAGTGTGAATTTTTTGTGTAAATATGTGTGTTATTTATAGAGTTGGTGTTAAATATTCAAATTTGAAAAGAAAAATAAAATATTAAGGGTAACCGTTGGAATGGATTAATGGGTATATATTCAAAATTTGGTTTGTCGTTTTTCATGTCGTTGGAATGGCGAAATGTTAACCGGCGAGGGGAGGTGTTGTCGTGGTGATGGCCGACGAGTGGTGGCGAGGTATCCACGTTGGAGTGGCGAGCTTGGTTTGTTACCATACCCTTCTCTCTAAGTCAGATTAAAAAATAACGAGAAAAATAAAAGAGTGTATACCAAACATTAGGCTAGAAGCCAAGGCAACACCATACTCACCTTACACCTCAGTGTCACATCAGCTTTTTCTCTCTTCTCTTTTCCACTCGCCTTCACTCACCTTTTTGTGGACAAGGTCACTCTATCATCACCTTTCATTAAAATACTCACTTTATAAAAATATATCACACTAAATACCCGACATACACCGACAAACACAATCCCTAGGGCCTGGTTTTTTTTACAATCTCACCTAGGTGAGTTGTTCATCTTAAATCCTTTTGGTTTGTGTGACTCGCGTGTGAGTCGAGATGGTGGGCAAGGGAGTCATGTGTGAGTGTGTAGTTAAGGTTAGTGATATTTGGCCCCTGCCATCTAGCTTTATATATTCCTTACAACGTTTTGTGGTATAAGATGTTGCCAAATGACTTTTTTATGCAACACAGTTCAAGTTTTAGATAGATTAATAAATAGACGGGGCTAGCTAGTTGCATTAAAAGGTTAATGTTTTAAAACCAGTATATAGTTATCGCGTTATGCTAGTTCATTTGATTTAGTTTTTAAGATTGTTAAAATATATACACATGAAAATCAAAAACCACGACCGTAAAGACATAATTTACATAAATGATTGAAATCTTGAATGGCAATGACCTGACACCGATCAAAATAAGAGTCGAGATTAAAGAACCAAATATAGAGAGATGGTTGGATTTGTCTTTAGTCGATAGACCCAGGTTCAAGTCTCATTTTTTATATTTGTTTTAGATGGGGTATTCACCTCTGTAAAATTTATAGGCACACTGAAGAGACTTTGTGAAATAAGAGTTCAGGGGTCCGAGTCTTTGCTCGTGCTCACTCCAGTTGGTGCCCTACTACGCCATGGAAGTTTCCGAAACTATTCTTTGTGGAGTGGACAATAGCTGATGCAAAAAGCATCCGAAATCAACGTGTTCTTGCCGATCTACACCTTTTGTGAAATAAGGCCCGTTTGGTTTGTAGATGGGATTAGGATTAGGATTTTGAATTTGGATTAGGATTAGGATTTGAATTTGGATTTTGATTTTGATTTGATGTAGAAGAGAAAAAATATATTATAAAATAAATATGTTATTATTTTAATTGAGAAAAAGTAATTAAAAAAAGAATATATAATCCTAGGACTCATGTGAGAAAATGAAATACTGGCTATGCATGTGACATTTCTCTTTCTTGTACTGTTTTGGAACGACTCCCATATTTTAACCCACTGATTTGAACCAAATAGAATATTTTGGGCATCAACTCAAACCTTTGCTTAAAAAACCAAACAGGCCTAAGAAAGAGAAAGATGCAACCATTAGAAGAATATACCAAATCGAGGGTACGCACGTTTCAGTTACAACTTCCATGTGATAAACTTCCATTTATGATCATGATGATAATCAAATTTTTTTACCTGTGATGAACGGAATGGTCTGGATGCCACTCTTATTATCATGATGAATGTCAGCTAAAAAATTGTATTTTGGAGAGGATTTTTAAAATGGTACATTTTATTCAATGGCTACAGCGACAAATCCTCACAATCCATATAGTTTGATCTAATAGTGTGATAAACCTAAATTTAATAATAAACCTAAGTCCATGTTTTTTTCTCCTTTTTCGTCTTTTCGTTTTCTTATTTATTAACCATTTTATTTTAGTTCGTGGTTTTTAATTAATTTTTAAAGTTTAAACTCACGTTTTTTATTCAAGTTTTTTTTTTTTTTTTTTTTTTTTTTTCGCTTTCACACGTTTTCATCAGATTCATACATTTCGCTCGCTTATATACGCCGTCCGTGTTCATATGTTTCGCCCTTTTACGCTCGTTTGATTTCGCACGTTTTAATACATTTTCATCCGTTTTGCACGTCTACATCCGTTTTCGACGCCGTCCGTTTCGACGCTTCCACACGCTTTTATGCGTTCCATACGCTATATACGCCGTCTGCTTTTAGACGTTTTGTCCGCTTTCTTCCATTTTACGTTTTCGTCCATTTTGAGACATTTTCGCCTATTTACAAACGCTGTGCATTTTAAACATTTTCGCCCTTTTCATACATTTTCGTCTGCTTTCTTACGCCGCCCGTTACGTCCGCTTCGTCGTTTTCTTACGCTGCTTGTTTTCATACGTTTTGTCAGTTTTCTTACGTTTTGCTCGTTTACACGCCGTCCATTTTCATACGCCGACGCGTTTTAGGCTTTCATACGTTTTCGTCTGTTTTGTTACGTTTTCGTCCGCTTTCTTACGTTTTCGGCCATTTTCAACCATTTTCATACGTTTTTCTGCTTTTTTAGGTTTCATGTATTTTCGTCCGCTTAGACGTTTTAAATACGTATTTTTACGTTTCATGTATTTTCGTCCGTTTTACTCGTTTTCGCCGTCTGCCGACGTTTTCACGTTGTCATCCGTTTTACGTTTTCCTCCATTTTTAGGCGTTTTAATCTGTTTTGAACGTTTTCATCCGTTTTATACGCCGTCCGTTTTATACGCTTTTGTCGCTTTATACATTTTGTCCGTTTCGACGTTTTGTCCGCTTCCATACGCTTTATACGCTTTGCATTAGATTTTATACGTTTTGTCCGCTTTCGACATTTTCATTTTGATATTTGTAAGTGACACTTATTTATCTCTTGTGATATAACACCGTAAGGAAGATGAAAAGTATTATATTCTTCATCATGTATGTGTTATCAATTGTGATACTAAACTAAGAATGTGATGGTTGTGTTTTTGAAGATATCTAGGAAGATTTTTGTGTTTTATGATATTATGAAATATTAGAAAAGTTGTTCAATTGAAAACAAAAGATGTTATGATACTTTTGTTAGACTTGTGGTGGATTTTTTTATTTAATGGATACATTGTGCATGTTTCGATAGGTTTTATAGCGAGATTTGAAAATATCTATTGTTGAATCAGCAAACTAAATAAGCTATGGTTGAAGATAGCACACATCTTTATAAACAAACAGAGGAAGCTCAAACACTTGTGATATCATAGGTGATATCACCTCACTCGTGATATCACACGTGATATCATGTGTGATAACACCGTTGATATCACCTGTGATATCATGTGTGATGTTATCGGTGATAGCATGTGTGATATCATAGTTTATATCACGTGTGATATCACCAGTGATATCACCTGTGATATCACATGTGTTTGAGCTTACTCAGTTTGTTTATAAAGATGTGTGCTTTCTAACCATAACTTCTTTAGTTTGCTGATTCAGCCATAGATATTTCTTACAGTGTTATATCACAAGAGATAAATAAGTGTCACTTAAAAATATATAATTTTTAAAAATGAAGCAAACTATGAAAATAGAGACTTGACATATTCTCAAAATCAAACAAGTGTTGCATTAAATTAGCATTTTTTTGAACAAAATAAGAGTTCACCTAAAGAGACTTTAACCATTTTATTTCTACTAAGAGTCTAATATCACAAGTGATAGATAACATTGGTTGCATTAAAAAAAAAATATGCGCTTGTCAATTTCGATGAAAGAAACAAAAACTATCTTGAATCAGAATTATAAAAATATTAGAGAACACATAGGTGATAATATATAAAAATATACTGGAGCAATGAAATATCTCAGTGATATTAAGGTTAAAAACATACTTGTTTGTTTATGAAATATCACAAGTGATATTAGACATTAACTTTTTAATAATAAAATATCACAATTTATATTATAATTGTACTTAATAAAGTTTAATAATAAGCATAAAAACATATAAAAATAGACAAAAACGTATAAACCTGCAAAAAACAGACGAAAACGTATAAAAACGGACAAAAACGAATGAAAAGTGTATAAAAATGTATGAAAACGGAAAATAAATCGTCTGAAAACGGACGAAAACGTAAAAAACAGATGAAAATGGACGAAAACGTATGAAAACGGACGAAAGCGTCTAAAAATGGACGAAATCGTAAAAAAAACGGACGAAAGCGTAAGAAAACGAACGAAAACGTAAGAAAACAGGCGAAAACGTAAGAAAACAGGCGAAAACGTAAGAAAACGGACGAAAACGTATGAAAACGGACAAAAACGTAAGAAAACGAACGAAAATGTATTAAAACGGACGAAAACGTAAGAAAATTGACAAAAACGTAAGAAAACAGAAGAAAAGGTAAGAAAACAGATGAAAACGTAAGAAACCGAACGAAAACAGACAAAAACGTATGAAAATGTAATAAAATGTAAAAACGGACGAAAACGTATGAAAACGGAAGAAAACGTATGAAAACGCATTTAAAACGTAACAAAACGGACAAAACGTATGAAAACGGACGAAACGTAAGAAAATGCACGAAACGATGAAACGGCCGAAAACGTAAGAAAACAAAACGAAACGTAAGAAAATGGACGAAAACGTAAAAATGTATGAAAATGTATTTAAACGATAAAAGCGGAAAAAACGGACAAAAACGAAGAGAAAAAAAAAACGTGAAATTAAAATAAGTGATTAAAAAAAATACAAATAATGAGAAAATAAATAAGGAAGATAAAAAGAAAAGAAAAAAACAAGAAAAAACATGGACTTAGGTTTAGATATATTAAATCTTAGGTTAATCACCACCATTAGATCAAACTAGATGGAAGGTGGGGATTTATCCCTTAGAATGCAAGGATTTTGATTATGCAAAATAAAGTGCCTCGTATTTTGGATATATATGACATTTTCATGTTTAGATTGGGTAAATATGGAATTATCCCCTTTTTTTTAACACTACAAATACACCCCCATCAATCTGACAATTTTTTTTACATATTTTGTACTGCTTTAAGTTAAGCCTTAGAAGATATTGAGGTTTTATCATAGCTCTTAAGACGCGAGACTTGGCCATGCTGTCACTAGGGATGAGCATGAGTCCGGAATCGGTTGGAACGGGAACCAGACCTGATGGATCCGAGCAACGAATTTTGTGTAAAGTAGGAACCGAGAACTGAACCGAATATATTTTTTGTTCCGGTTTTTCGGTCTACCCAGATAGGAACCGATTTTCATTTAAACTAATGAGGTGAGATCAACATAAAACAAATTTTTTCTTGGTGAATAATAGCCATCAATTTTTTCATCAAATAAAAAAAAAATCAATTACCACAACAAACATTTCTCACACTCAATCACAAAAATATACACTTTCAAAGGAGTTTACCAAAATTAACACTTT
Organism: Chrysanthemum lavandulifolium; assembly: GCA_022545495.1. Classification (NCBI taxonomy): domain Eukaryota; kingdom Viridiplantae; phylum Streptophyta; class Magnoliopsida; order Asterales; family Asteraceae; genus Chrysanthemum; species Chrysanthemum lavandulifolium. The sequence goes on from CM040240.1 coordinate 73,560,095, forward strand.
GGACGAGCAAACCATTTGCTCTCCAATTCATTTCACTCACATATCTTCGCTACAAGACAAAGAACATGGAGAGCAAATGCTTTGCTCTCCCTCTCAATTCTCTCCGTCTCGCTAAAAGACAAAGAACATGGAGAGCAAATGCTTTGCTCTCCCTTCCAATTGTTCTTGTTAGCCTTAATAGTTTTTATTAGAAGTGATGGTCATTCACATTTAGGAACTTTATATCGTGTGTTAGATATCGTGATAGAATAGTCAACGGGCTCGTGGATTGGACTAAGCTAAATGGGTACTAGTTATGTTAAGCTTGCCTTTTATCCAATCCAACCCATGTCCAACCCAAGAAGCCCATAGAAAGCCCATTAGGGTATTATTGTAAGGAACTATAAATCCCTCAAAGTCTCATTTGAGGGGTGTGCTTGAGTGTGTGTGTGTGTTTTCTTTGGAATATACAACTTATTGTTTTCATCTTTCTCTCACAACATACACGGTTTTATAAACATCAAGTCACCAACATCTTAATCTTTCCTTCTTTATTTACGCATATGTTTGTGTTTGTGTTGTTCGTGTTCTACACTAACGTGTTGGGTTTGTGATAAGGTTGATAGTTTTAAGGTCCTACAATTGGTATCAATCGCCTAACAATAGTTTAGGAGTGTTTGTGTTTGTTTTGAAGTCTTGGTACCATACGCCGTAAAGCTCTCGCTATACATCTTTGACACGCTTAAAGCTTTGATTTTACACTTAAAATTCAAGATTCTTGTCGCTTAAGGTTTATTTGGTGTTAAAGTTTCGCTTTTTGCAAAAGTTCAAGCTTTACGTGTTTTAAATCATTTTTAAACTCGCATTTATTGGGTAGTTCATTTCACGCATAAGCTTTCAAAGCACTTCGGTGAAAAAGGTCAACACTTTTGTGTTATTCGAGTGTTTTTAAGGTCGTTTGTGCAAGAAAAATTGTTTGAATCACTAGAAATTTTTACGCGTGAGGTCAAAACCCTAGTTCTACGCTGAAAAAGTCAACACCCTTTTTCACGCATAAGGTTCTACGATAAGAGTTTTGTGCGGTTTCTTGAGCTATAACGGTGACTCGGTGCTTCCTCACTTGGATACATTTGTGGAACACTTGACTTTTGGATATCTTTTGCACCGTGATAGTGTCAAGGATTTTTGGCTAAACCCTAGATTTACGCATAAGCTAAATCACGCAGATAATCTCTCACGCATAAGCATTTTCACGCCTAAGCTTGTCTTTACGATAAGTAAATCCCACGATAAGGATTCTACGTTTAAGTTTTTAGTCCACGATAACTCTATTGTTACGCGTAACTTGGGTATTACGCTGAAGTTATCTCACGCCTAAGCACAATCTCACGCCTAAGCATCGTTTACTCAGAACTTCGCGTGTGTCTACGCCTAAGCTCTTCATTTTCAAAAAAAAAAAAAAAAAGGTTTTTGGCGGGAAAATTTGAGTAAAATTTAAATTTTTGAGGAGACTAAACATTCAATTTTTACGCGAAATTCAAATTTTGGTTTAACTTGGAAAATTTTGGTCAAAAATTCAAATTTTTGGACCCAAATTCAAAAATTTTCGGTCAAATTTGACGTCAAAATTGTCATAACTCAAAATTTTCATACGACGTTAGAATTGATTTTTATAGTGAATTTCAAATTTTGGGAGAAAAATTTTTACACCTAAGAACCAAGTTTACGAGTACGACTTTCAGAAAAACTTCAAACGGCAATATCTTTTGAAACACAACTCCTTTATCGTTCAATCGATCCTACATCAACTTTATCATAACATAACTTCATTAATGGCAACTCAACAAGACATTCATGCAGCCGGTGCCGAAAACCGCCTCCTATGTTGGAAAAAGGTGGTTATCTTCAATGGACAAGTCGATGCTTGCTACATAAAGACCAAACCTAATGGGAAACTCATGATTCAATCCATTCGAATGGATCCTTCAAGCCTCGACAAGTCCAAGTCCTCGAAATGCCGATGCAACACCTCCCATCCCACCATCCTCTCGTCTTCAAACCGAATCGAATACATCAAGAGGATCGAAACAAGTCGATGCAGATGACATGGCAATTCATATTGTCCAACTGGTTTACCAAGGACATCTTTGTTGATGTAGACAAGCCAGAAACGCGCTGATATGTGGGAACGTGTTAGACGGCTTTGTCATGGAACAAAATTGGTCAACAAGACATGGAGAACAAGTCGCTAACCGAATGGGAAAAGTTCACTTCAACCCGTGAGAATCCATTGAATCCTACTATGGAAGGTTTTGTACTTTGATGAATGAGCTTATCGTAAACAAGTTAGCACCCGTAACTATCGCTCAAAACATCAAGTTCCCGAACAATCTTCCGTAAGAATGAGGAAGATATGTCACTATTGTCAACCAAACAAAAGACTTACATCAAGTGAACTTTGATCAACTAAACGATTTTCCGAAACAAAACCAAGTCGGAAGTGAATGAAGTCGGGAAAGAAATATTGGCAAAGAATCATGATCCATTGGCACTTATTGCAAAGACTCAACCTTCGTTGAATACACAACAACAAGCTTCATCATCTTCTAACAACAACAACTTGCAAAGAATACATTCCACAACCACAAGTCGTTATCCTTCAACAACAACAAGATCCACAATACCAGAACAAGGAATCGCGATCCCGCGAATCGAACAAGAAGAAGCCTTGCTACGTGTATTTTCTTTATTGGGTAAAGCATTGAAGTCGGTATTCCACACCAACTAACAACAACCAAAGGGTTTCATCAAACACATAGCATGAGCAAATTGCGGTAGGGTGTGAATACGGGTAATCAAGGACAAATGGTTGGAGTTATTGGGAATCAACAGGATATGCTATTGGATTTCGTATGGGTAATCAGCGGTTCCATATCGTAGTGTCAGTTGGGTCGAATGTTGGAAATCGATGGGATGAATGTTGGGAATAGAGCATTGGTAATCGAATGGGAATGTTGCATCTCCGATCGTTGGGAATTATGGAAATGTGAATCGAGGTAATCGTGTTAAGTGTTATAACTATCAAGGAGTGGGTCACATGGCACTAAACCGCCCCACTCAAGAAGAATGTCGAGTTTCTTTTGAAAGTTATCTTTGTTAGCAGTACAAGAAGCAAGGTGGATGCGGTTGAGTCTCGAGGAAAATGATTTTTCGCTATTGTGGATGATTTGGAAGACCTCGAGGAAATCAATGCGAACCGCATCTTCATGGCAAATCTTCATGAGACTAAGCACGACACCGACTGACGCACCTCCCGCCTATGACGCCAACGCAAAGATCTCGAGGTACCAATCATTGATCCATGCTATAACAATGTCATATTTGATGTGTTTACTCATGACGAACAACATTTCGCGGACGCCAACACCTACTTATGATACATACCTTGACAATCCGAGTTGTAGCAATACTAACTTTGAAACCCGGATGTGGATCCTAGTGGAGGTCAGGTTGCACAAAATATCGAGACCGATGAGGAAACACGTGCTTACTTTGAATCATTAATCAATAATTGTGGCATTGAAATTGAGAAAGTTAGAACGGTCAATCGGGTTAAGGGCAATGAATGCTAAATTGACCACCGAGCTTGAGAGTTACAAAGAGAACGCCTGCACCTTTGAATTTCATACAAACAAAATATCATAATTAGAAATTGGTTATCGAGATTTGTTTTAAGAGAAAAGAATTGAAACTCAAGTATGACACACTTGATGTGAATTTGAACTTGAAAATAAAATCTTTAAACAAGGAAATTTCGATCTAAATGACCAACTTTCTAAACAAAAGCAAGCGCTTCTCGATCTTGAAAAGAGAAGAAACAGTTGATTGTCGATTTTTCAAAACGAGAAGATTCTCTTCTTGATGAAATTTCGATAAAATGAAACTATCAAAAATTGGAGAATTTGCTTTTACAACGGGTCATTCCGCTAAAACAAACAAGATGCTTTCTAATCAAGTAAATCCAATTTTTCATACCGCACATAAATGGTTTGGTAACAACCCTTCTTCGCTCCTCAAGAAAGCTCGAAATCTCGTAATGTGTTAAACAATGGAAAACCTTTGCATGAACCTATAATTGTGCATGATTCTCTTGAAACGTTGGAACTATCTCGAGAGAGTAGATAAAAATGAAACAAAACATCCGGAAATCAAACCAATTGATTATAATAAATGGAACAAAATTAATGGTATTTCGCTTGTTTCTCATAAAGAACAATCAACGTTTTCCACCACACCAAGTGTTTCAAACAAAGTGTCAACACCGCTTCAAAACCGGTTGTTGTCTCCAAATCTCTTCGAACATTGAACAAATGTCTTCAAACAATCCTTTTAACACAAGTGATGCCGTAAGTATTTTGGAAAATGCAAAACTAGAATTATGGATCTTCAAGAGATCATAAAACTAAAACCAATATTACGCAACATCCGGTTTAATAGTTTTGATAATGAACATAAAAGTTTTTGAAACTCAAATTGCCCTCAAATTGAATAACATCAACTCAAGGGTAATTCATTTTGAACAAGCATTTTGAAAGAAACAATTGACTTTGTGAAGGACCATAAATCCCGGTAAAGCAAGCTAATGAAAGTGTTGAACACATCAAAGTTTTGATCTAGAAGTAGCCTTGTAAAACATACTTGTTTCGTTAGAGAACTTGATGGTAAGGAACTTTAAGAGGTTCACGTGGTTCAAATCTATACACCATCTCTATCGAAGATATGATGAAGTCTTCTCCAATTTGCTTGTTGTCAAAGGCTTCTAAACAAAGTCATGGTTATGGCATCGTCGTCTCAATCACTTGAACTTCGCACCATCAATGATCTCTCCGAAAGGACTTAGTTGTAGGTTTACCTAGACTTAAGTATGAAAAGGATCATCTTTGTTCAAGATGCCAACTGGGAAAAAGCAAGAAATATGCCCATAAACCCAAACCTACTAACTCATCACGAAGTTCTTCATACAATTCACATGGACTTATGTGGACCCATGAGAGTCTGAGAATATCTTTGGGAAGAAATATGTGTTAGTTGTGGTTGATGATTCTCTAGATTCACCGGTAAAGTTCTTAAAGACAAAGGATGAAACTCCGATATCATCATCAAACTCATCAAACAAATGCAGTTCGTCTTAGCAAACGGTCGAATCATTCGAATGTACAATGGAACCGAGTTTGTTAACAAACAACTTAGTGAGTTTTATGAAAGTATTGAATCACCATCAAAGAAGTGTTCCTCGAACTCCTCAATGTAACGGTGTAGTTGAAAGACTAAATCGAACTCTTGTGGAAGCCGCAAGGACAATGCCGATTACTCAAAAGTTCCAATGTTTCTCCGGGGTGAAGCCATCGCCATCGCATGCTACACCCAAAATCGATCCACGATTCACACCGCTCATGGAAAACTCCATATGAACTTGTCCACAACGTAAAACCTAATCTTTCATTCCTTCGTGTGTTCGGTGCATTGTGTTATCCAACTAATGAGGGCCAAGATTTAGGCAAACTTAGAGCTAAAGGACATTGGAGTATTTGTAGGTTATGCACCAAATGTAAAAGGATACGTAATCTACAACAAGAGAACCCAAATATCATGGAAACAATTCACGCCACGCTTGATGAGTCGACGGTCAAATGGCTCATGGACAATCCATTCCAGACCCGCACTTCAAAACAGTCCCATTGGTTCATCCCTTGTACCAAATTCTTCTCCAAAGAACTTCATATGTACCTCCATCTTAAGATGATTTAAAGAAATTGTTTGATCCTATGTTTGATGAACTCTATGAGCCAAGTGTTATTGAACTGTCAATTCCCACAACAGATGTTGCTCATATCCACGAGAATGAAGTCAATCCTACGCCTCAATATCATTAAGTCAAGAAGCGCTGCTGCGATCACTTAGTCTCATCAACAAATCATCAATCTTCGAATGTACATCATGGAACCATTTCGCATCAATGATGAAGTTAATCCTTTGCTACACCAAGATGCTCCATTTGAAAACATATTTGCTCCGAATCATCATCGAACCATCTTCTTCGTGAGACATCGACTCGCTACCTCGGCCCCTCAACAACCGCCACATGAACACCTTAGAAAATGGACTCACGATCATCCATTAGACAACATCATTGGAAATCCTCTCGTCCAAAGATCAACACGAAAACAACTTGCAACCGATGCCTTATGGTGCTTCTTCAACTCGTACTCTCTAAGATCGAACCAAAAGATGTTAAACCGCCATGAATGAAGACAATCGGTTCAATGCCATGCAAGAAGAAATTCATGAGTTTGATCCACTTGATGTACGGGAATTAGTACCGCCCAGATTGTGCTATGATCATTGCTCTAAAATGGATCTTCAAAGTGAAACTTGATGAGCATGGTGATGTCTTAAAGAACAAGGCTCGATTGGTTGCTAAAGGATACCGTCAAGAGGAGGGTATTGACTTTGAAGAATCTTTTGCCCTGTTGCTCGTGACGAGGCAATCGTAATCTTCTTGGCTAATGCCGCTAGTAAGAACATGGTAGTCTATCGATGGATGTAAAGACGACATTTTCGAACGGAGATCTTAAAGAAGTCGCTCACGCCACCAACCCGAAGGCTTTGTGAATCCGAGCATCCTACTCACGTCTATCATTTGAAGAAGGCTCAGACGGTCTAAAGCAAGCTCCGCGGCATGGTATGATACGCTATCAAAGTTTCTTCTATCTACCGGTTTCAAAGAAAGGAGCGATTGATCCTACATTGTTCACTAGAAAGTCGCAAACATTTAATTCACGCTCAAATTTATGTTGATGATATCATCTTTGCCTCGACCGACCCCAATGAGTGTGACCGTTTTCAAATGATGTGGGTTCAAAATTTCAAATGTCGATGATGGGACAAATGTCATTTTTCTTGGGATTACAAATTTCACAAAGTCCCGGAGGCATTTTCATAAATCAATCTAAATATGCAAATGAGATTTTAAAGAAATTTGGATTTGATTCTAGTGACCTGTTGACACTCCCATGATTGAACGTACAAAACTAGATGAGGACCACTCGGGGATCATGATAGACCAAACGAAATATCGTAGTATGATTGGATCCCCGATGTACCTCACGCCTAGTAGACCGACATCTTGTTCGTTGTTTCCATGTGCTAGATACCGTGCTAAGCCTACTAAAAAGCACCTTGAAGCGGTTAAACGGGTCTTCGGTATCTCCAAGGATCCATCAATATGGGACTTTGCACCAAGGACACCAGATGTCACTAATGACCTATGCAGATCTTCGATCATGCAGGATGTCAAGATACTCGTCGGCACGCCCGAGGTGCTCGCTTTTAGGTGATAAACTTGTGAGTGGTCTTCAAAGAATCAAATGAGTACTTTTATTTCCTCTACGTAGGCGGAATACATAGCCATGTCATCTTGTTGTGCTCAAATCCTATGGATGAGATCCCAATTATCTCGACTATGGCTTTGAATTCAATAAAATCTCTGTCATCGTGATAATAAAGTGCTATTGCTCTCTCATGCAACAACGCACAACACTCAAGAGCAAAGCACATCGACATTCGACATCATTTCATCGTGAGCAAGTTGAAAACGGTGTGGTGGAACTTTACTTTATGAGGACCGAATACCGGTTAGCGTACATCTTCACCAAAGCTCTTCCTAGAGAACGTTTGAGTTTATTCTTCCACGACTGGGTCTTAAGAGCCTACAACCAAAAACACTCAAACATCTTCAAGAGGAAGAAGAGGAGTAAAAGGTTTCCTTCATCTATCCCTCAATATATTTAAAAAAAAAAAAAAAAAAAAAAAAAAAACAAAATACAAAATTATAAAACCTTAAAAAATCAAATAGAAAATTATAAAACTTTCAAAATCCATAAAATTTGAAAGTCTTGAAAATTTCAAAAAATTGTTATTTTATCATGTTTTCCTTATTCGATATCATCTACGGATTTTGTGTTGTCATTCAAAGAATGACACGGGTCTTTAGATGTTGTCGAATGTTAAAAAATCAAAAATCAAAAATATTTTGGGAGAAAGAGAAACAATGGTTTATTGTCATTTCGTGCAAGAACTCGCTTTTCAAAGATAGAACGAGCCATGCTTTAGATATTTTCATATTTCTTGCTCTGATTCTTTTAACTAATCCTTACTATCTAATGAAAACTAGTTGTTTTGAAAAATAACTCGGACTCTATTTTTGATAATCATCTGGACTTATTTGTCAAAATATCTATCTCTCAATCAACAACCTATGTCATCGATTGAGGGGGAGAATGATTTCAATTAAATTAAAAGGTTATTTGTCATTCAATTGTTTTCAAAAGATAATCATGCATGTTTAATTCAATGGAGTCTAAAGTTTCACAATCTGATCCTTATCGCTAAAACGTTTTCATAATCAAGTCACAATTCTCCTTAAAGCTTTCAAAATCAATTTAAATCTCAGAGATCACAAATCTCAAATAATTTGATAATTGTGATCGGGGGAGAATTTGTGATTTAAATTGGATTTGATCTGATAATTCGGTAAATGGTTTTATAAGGATGTACAAGCTCTCCTTCCCACATGTGCCAAACAATTTCAAACACTTGATGCACATGTTGAGGGGGAGCATCTATTTTTAACCACAAAGATCTGAAACGTGATCAATTTTTATCAAGGTGCAGGTTCCCTCTTGTATGTGCAAAACTCTTTCAAACCTCAAGGCACATATTGAGAGGGAGCAAGTTTATGAAAACCTCATCCTTCCAAAATACTTTATCTACTTGATTTGATAAGGGAAGTGATGTTGATATCTTTTAGAAAATGGAATTCAAAGAATTTAATCCTTTCTCTTACCTCCGTGTGCAAAACGATTTCAAACACTTGATGCACATGTTGAGGGGGAGCTCTTGTTCTAAAAATATCAAAAACAATTCAGGTACAAAATGCTTTGATAATATATCATAAGTATTTGGATTGATTTTCAAATGGTTTTCAATTGGTTCCAATGGCAGATGAACAATACCAAATAGACCGATCAACTTTACTTTATGTATGGTGATATAAGGATGATAAGGTTAGGTATGTGTTCCTATGATCCGCTCGAACCGGAGGGATCTACCTGGGACTATCCACTAGATAGTGTAGAAGTCCTTAGGTATATTGAAAAGGAGAAAAGTGAGATATGGGAAGAGTGCGGATGACTCCGAGCTAGTATCGAATAAACCCAACAAGGTTCTAGCTATGAAGTCTCGGTAAGCATTGAAGGGGTTGAAGAATGAAAAGAATTGAATGAGAAAGGGTGAAAACAAATAGCCCTCCAATTATTCAACCTTAGGGCGTAAACGGGTTCAATTCATTTACTCTTGGTGGTTACCAAGGTAACATCGGTATTGAAGACAAGACGTCATGGACCCAAAGGACGACCGCACTTCAACTTCCCAAACCACTCAAGTTCCTCTTAAAAGGACTTGTTTCATTCTCACGGGAACCGACATTATCTATCGACTTTCTCTAGAGATTGTTGATATTGAAGAAGGAGACCCTCTCCCTAGTCTCCGATACGGGATCCAAATATGCACAAATTGAGTCTAGAGCCACGAGATCATCCATAAATTTCATTAGGACACATTCAATGAAGACTCTGCATTTTACACAATGTGGAAAGAGAGATTATACCGAGTCCCACGATTATCCTTGTGGCATTGCCGTAACATCCAGTGATATGTAAAAATATTCACAATGAAGATGGAAAGCCTTCGAGCCAACATCAAACAAGCTCTCGGTGGGTGGCATGTGAGATCTATTCAATAGATCAACCATGTGACAACCGAACCAAACAATGGAGCGATTCAATCTTTTGAATCAACTCGGTTCGTGTTATGGATTGATGGATACCTTTGAAAAACCGGTCATTGTGCTTAAAAACTCTTTTCTTTAGCACATCGACCGTGTTCGAATATTTCAAATCAAAAGGTGTTTTATGATTGATAATTGATTTTCACTAAAACCTTCGTTGTATTGCAAAACAATCTCTATTAAGCAATACACGATTGTTTTTCAAATCTTTTTCATCAATCGGTGAATCTCTATTATTTGGTTCACTCACTCCGTGTTGTCTTCTTTGAGACATTCCGTTTGAGAACGACTAGAGCACCGCGAAACCCCGTCAAGGAAATTCTTGAATTATGCCCGATGACAGCAAGATTGTATCGATCAACGGAAACCGTGGTCGTGTACCTCAATTCAACGAAAGTGATCAAAGACACTTTCGTGCGCTTTATTGCTAATCACATGCGTGTACACCCGACGTTTGCGGTGATCGTAATGAAGCGGTCAATCCATAGCCGCATGCTCACACAATACATTCATTTCTCAAGAAATCATGATAAGTGCATCAATGACTTTGATATTTTCACCCCATGCTTTCGCTGCCGCCAATATCATGAATCAACGAAAGCTTTCGCTACTCGATGAGAAGATATCATGACCCGTAATGTGAGCATGTCGGTCCGAAAGTCACAACATCACATAACACCAACACCATAATGGATGTCTCGAGATTTTTGTTGGTGATGATCTCAAAAGTCGGCTCAAAATTATTATCACATGGATCGAGAAAAGACCTCCACTTGGATTAACCAAACATGCAATGAGAAGAATCAATGACTACGAGCTTGAGCAAAGTACTACATCAAGAATGCAAGAACAATTTTTAATGTAATATCTGTTTGTATTCAATATAATTTTAGTATATGTTTGAGGTGACCTTCCTTGGGAGATTGTTAGGAATTAGAAATTCCGGTATTAAAGAGTCGGTCACCTCAAGTATATGTAATCGTTAGAAAGCTCGTAGTCGTAGTTCTTTTAAGCTAATTAGTATTTAGTTAAGTAACACCGTGGAGGACGGACGGGTCTTTACCCACTCAGATGCTCGATCCACAACCGTTGTGTGGCGCTTTATTGTAAGACTATAAATACTCTCTACCTTGCAAGGTAGAGAGTTGGAGCTCATAATAAGATTTTCTTTCTCTCACTAAAGTTCCCAAACCTCTAACTTTCTCTCTAAAACCTCTTGTACGCCTACTTTGTGTCATGGGTTGATGTGTATGTGAAATCCAATATCTTACAGACTTTGAAGAGTCATTCGCGGTAGCTAGACTTGAAGCGGTCCAGATATTCTTAGCCTATGCGACTCACAAAACATCACGGTTTATCGATGGACATTAAGACCGCGTTCTTGAATGGAACTCTGAAAGAAGAAGTGTCGTGAGTCGACCCAAGAAGCTTCGAGACATGGAACATCCGAACACGCCTACAAACTCAAAAGGCAATATATGGTTTAAAACAAGCTCCGAGAGCGTGGTATGACGAATCGTCCTCTTTCCTTATCCAAAACAATTTCACCAAAGGAACGGTTGATCCTACCTTGTTTACACAAAATGCAAAACGACATTTTGATTGTTCGATTTATGTGGACGACATCATTTTGGGTCCACTAATCCGAATCTTTCAAAACATTTTGAAAATCTCATGAAAAGCAAATTTGAAGTGTCCATGATGGGGAACTAAAATTCTTTCTTGGTTTACAAATACATCGGCCCCCGTGGAATTTTTATAAATCAAGCTAACACACAACCGAGATTTTGAAAATCATGGTATGGATAATTGTGACTCGGTCGAACACCAATGGTAACTTCACCAAAAATTAGAGCCGATTTGTTTGGGAAACCTATTGATCCGAAGAAATATCGGAGAATGATTGGTTCTCTCATGTACCTCAACGCTAGTCGACCGTGATATTCATTTTGTTGCTTGCTTATTAGCACGGTTTCGAGCAAAGCCTACCGAACTCCACCTCAAAGAGGTTAAACGGATCTTCGGTACCGAAGACATCCATTCATGGGACTTTGGTATCCGAAGGAACCGGATTTGATCTAATTGCCTTTTCGGATGTGGACTACGGTGATCAAGTTGACAAAAGTACATCCGGAGGAGCATAATTTTGGGTGAAAAGTTAGTCACCGGTCTTCAAAGAAACAAGATTGCCTTGCACTTTCAACCGCGAAGCCGAGTATGTGTCTCTATCTGCGTGTTGTGCTCAAGTTCTATGGATGAGAACACAACTCATAGATTATGGCTTTACTTTCGATAAAATACCTATGTATTGTGACTCGAAAAGTGCCATAGCCATATCATGCAATCTGCTCATCACCAAAGACTACATATCGATTCGCTATCACTTCATAAAAGAACATGGAAGAAGGTATCGTTGAATTATTCTTCGTGAAGATCGATTACCAACTCGCCGATCTATTAACTAAAGCCCTTCCAAAAGAAAGGTTTGACTATTTAGTTCGACGAATTGGAATGCGAAGCCTAACCCCGAGGAGTTAGAACGTCTTCTCGAATCTTCTTGAAAATGATTTTCCAAAGCACTGTAAATATTTTTGAAAAACAAAATACAAAATTTGAAAAACCAACAAAAGCAAAATATAAAATATAAAACTTTCAAAATACAAAAACAATAGAAAATATAAAATCCAAAATATTCTTCTCACGACATGTCTCTCGTATAATCGATATTACAGACGCTTCTAGAAATGTCATTCAACAATGATACGGGCATGTACAGATGCTTGAGCGAGAGTTCTTTAATTGTTTTCTAAAACATGTCGCTTCTCAAAATTTCTTCATAAAATGGCTTTCGTATACATCAAGACGAAACCCGGACCGAAATGATGACTTTGATTATTTTCAAATCAAAACTCGTGCTTTTTAACGAAAATCACTAGTGTACGCTTCAGTGCGTCATCATCATCTTGAGCACCTTTTCAAGATTGTTCAAAAAGATTTTCAAAATCTTTCAAAATATTTTGTGCTCAAGATAACTCCCTCTAAACCCTTTAATTGATTATGCTTTATTAAAGGGGGAGCTTAAAACATAAATGTTCCAAATTCATGCTTAAATCATATCCGTTTGTCTCCCTAAAAGATTCTAAAATGATTTTTAATCCGTGGATATCAAAAATATCACGATTATGCTATTTTGAGGGGAGGAGACGTGATTAAAATGTGATCAAAAATGTTTAATGATCGGTGTTTGAATCTCAAAATGAGCTCGACTCGGTTGAAACCAATGAATTGGCGAGGAATCATGTACCATCTTGAGAAACTTTCTATGGACTTGACCAGACGGGTAATAATTTCAAGCTAGTTCTCTAGTGATGTAAACGTGTCTCGAATCGGTCTTGTTCATTTAAAGTCGATCAATTCAAAAGTTTGAACTCTACCTCTATGTGCGATTTCATCAAAACTTATAAGCACATGTGAAGGGGAGTGTTTCTAAAATATAAAACTCTCGAAGTGTTCCAAACATGTTTTCAATTATAAACACTTTGAGAGATTTTCAAGAAAAATGGTGTTATGGCAACATGGGACTATCATGGAGTTATAAGGTGTCTAAGGATAGGAAATTTGTCCTATGATCCGCCAGAGCCGGAGGGATCTACCCAAGGACATCACATATAGTTAGTATTAGAAGTCCTTAGGAATGATTGAAAAAAGGAGTAATGTGAGAAAGGAGAAAGAAATGGTTGAAGAATTAAAAAGAAAAGTAAAGAAAGGGTGAAAAGAAATAGCCCTTCATAATCAACCTTAGGGCGTAAACCGTGTTCAATTCATCACACTCTGGTTGTCACTAGATGACACCGGTATTGAATACCAAGATGTCATGGACCTAGTGACGCATCGCACTAAACCTTCTAGCCACTCAATTCCTCTCAAAAGGATTTGTTTCATTCTCACAGGAACCCTACATAATCTATCGGATTCTCTTAGAGATTGCCGATATTGAAGAAGGAGACCCTCTCCCTAGTCTCCGCCTCCGAAAACCAAAACGCACTATTGAGTCTAGAGCCACGAGATTCATCAAAAGATCTCATAGGAACACTTGACATGACATCGCTTGTTGTTCATCAATAAGGACACAAGTGATATATTATAGAGTCCTATGCGGATCTTAGCAACCGCCGTAACATTTATGAGAAGTTTCACATCCGTGATCTTCGTGATTGAATGGAAACCCCGCCGTGGTCAACATCAAGCGCACCGACAAAGCGGTCACGGTAACTCCCGTGGATTACGCTTAGTGTGTCTCAAACGGTCTACGATCGTGAGTGATGCTTTCGTACTTCAATGACTCATCCGAGCGTAGATGTACTTGGTATATCGCGTTATCTCACTTGTGGGACTCCAGCTCAGAACGGCCTATGTGAGAATTAGAGACGTGTTTTCACACTATGCTGTTAACACCCTCAAAATTCAAACTTGTAAGTGCCGGAATCCGCTTATTACTAACTTGATTTTATGTTCTCTTCTTATGGAAGCTCCGGAGCGGATTGATCGTGCAGATTTTCCACATGCTCATACCAACAACATGTGAAAGTTCTCATCAAAATCAAAGGCAACACAAAGTCAAAGATGATTCTTCTTCAATGTCAAAGAATCTACAAAGCTTAAAGACTCGAGAACTACTTCATTAGTAACCAAAAGACAAATAGAAGTGTGAGCATGGTAGAGAAAGACGAGGAGACACCTAACCAACGAAGTTGAAAATGGCTCTATACTACATTAACCGATCACAAAGCATGAAGGAACGAAAATCAAGACTATTCTATATCGATACACAAAGTTCAAGCTCGAGAAAAGTAAAGACCAAATCAAGTGGAGCATCTTTTGAATGACCACCCCTTAGGGGGAGATTGTTAGCCTTAATAGTTTTTATTAGAAGTGATGGTCATTCACATTTAGGAACTTTATATCGTGTGTTAGATATCGTGATAGAATAGTCAACGGGCTCGTGGATTGGACTAAGCTAAATGGGTACTAGTTATGTTAAGCTTGCCTTTTATCCAATCCAACCAATGTCCAACCCACGAAGCCCATAGAAAGCCCATTAGGGTATTATTGTAAGGAACTATAAATACCCCTCAAAGTCTCATTTGAGGGGTGTGCTTGAGTGTGTGTGTGTGTGTGTGTGTTTTCTTTGGAATATACAACTTATCGTTTTCATCTTTCTCTCACAACATACACGGTTTTATAAACATCAAGTCACCAACATCTTTATCTTTCCTTCTTTATTTTCGCATATGTTTGTGTTTGTGTTGTTCGTGTTCTACGCATAACGTGTTGGGTTTGTGATAAGGTTGATAGTTTTAAGGTCCTACAGTTCTCCACCTCGCTACAAGACAAAGAACATGGAGACCAAATACTTTGCTCTCCCTTGCAATTGCTCTCCGCCTCGCTAACAGACAAAGAACATGGAGAGCAAATGCTTTGCTCTCCCTTCCAATTGCTCTCCACCTCGCTACAAGACAAAGAACATGGAGAGCAAATACTTTTCTCTCTTTGCAATTGCTCTCCGCCTCGCTACAAGACAAAAAACATGGAGAGCAAATGCTTGCTCGCCCAAAATGTAGATTTTGGTAAAACAAGTTTAGATGGTTCATTTTGGTAAAGATAAAGGTAAAATATTTATTTAAAAAAATTTATCATTTGTAAGCTAATACAAAATAGCACAATTTTGGCAAAAAACTCACCAGTTAGCTCATTTAAACCGGCCTTTTAATTTTCTTCATAAAAAAAATTATTAATTTGGCTTTTGAGATTTTGAAATAAAGATACACACAGAAAATTAAAAATCATCGCAAAGAGTAATAAGTAACGAAATACGGAATATAGTACCTAAACCATCTTACATATTTATTTTTGGGAGAATTGCATATATACCCACTAAAACTAAAAATTTTGCATATTTCCCCATAATACAAGTTTTTAATGCATGATGTATAATGCATTTTAAGCATGTTTTGGGTATATATGCAAATATGCAAGTTTTAGTGGGTATATATGCAATTGACCCTTTATTTTTTATTGGTTTGTGGATCTATTGCTAATTGGTTATTGCGAAGTTGCCTATAAGACTGTTTTACAAAAATTAGTGTTTTATGGCATAGTGTAGCAACTAGCAAGAGTCGAGGGTAAGATTGGTTGTATTAACATCGGTAAAACTACCGATTGTGGCTTTAGTATGCGGTGCTTATGCATCTCGAGATATTACCGATTTTAGTTTGCTCGGTTGGAAGTTTGGAACGAATGACTGAGAGTGCTTAGTTTGAGGTTCCAATAAGCTATGTTTCAAGTGTCAAGGTCATAGTCGGCTATTAACTTGCTCTTTGCTTTTTGTTGCTGGTTGGCCTAATGATATCGCGCTTAGTTGATTGCTGATGAGGTATAATCTCTTCCGGATAGTTAAAAAGAGGTAATCACACTTAGACTATTAATTAGACCGGGGCTTGGGAGCAGCTGGAGTGACGAAGGTCGCCCCATGTTCGGAGGCAATGGCATGCTAGCTAGGACTACGCCGGATCCCAGGTTGTATCAGCAAATAGCTGTTGTACAACAGCGTACGGATGAAGCAGAGTGGCCCATAACGGCCATTTGCGACATCAAGACAAGATAAGGTCCGAATACAGCGCCTGACCCTCATCAACGATTTACTCGTTGCACCTACACGACAATCTCATCTCCACAATACTCGTGTCGTAAGGCCAAGGCAAGGTAGTATAGATAAATTCGTTCACTGAGATGAACGACACACACATATTCATACTCCGATATACATTATCTTTTCCTCTCATATATTATTGCATATTTTTCATACCAAGCATATACTTATTCTCACGCAAGAGCTAGTTTCGGATTAAATATTCGAGACGAACTGACAGTGTTTTTTCTTATTTTAGCCCGAAAACCAAAAAAAATATAGCACTAATCTCCGAGGTCGAAGGGCTCAAAAGTGATTAAGAGAATTGCTTCAACAATTTCTAAGTCAAATATTTACCGCAATCTTCCTTTTTACCCTTCAAAATTTTCAACTTTATATAAACAATCTTTTATTTAACTAGGTATGAACGGAAGAAGATTGTTTCAAGTTGTAAAAATAACTTGAGTCAAACTGAGGAAGTGTGAGTCATTGAATTTGATCTAATTACTCAAATCAAAATAATTTCTTTTGATTTGAGCCACTAAATCAAATCTAATGGCTCACAAACACCCAACTTGACTCAAGTTGTTTTTACAACTTGAGACAATTTCTCTCCAGCATAAACATCATTGGACTTTGGTGCAAGGATAGCCCATGAGGTAATATATTAAAGTATGATTTGGTCTCACTTTCAGGTTAACTTAGAGCAGTTGGTATCATAACACCCCCACCCCCGTTAACCTTTAACATCCGAGCGTTAATGCTCATTACCCGTACCACAAGCCACGTTATTGTGGCGTTAAAGCTTGAGGGTTAAAGAACTAACGTGCGTTATAGCACTTGGCAAGGGACGAGTTATGCAATAAAAAAAATCACTTTACACCCCCCTAACGGCTAGTAGCCGTTGGGGTTTACAAAAAAAAAATTCATTTTACCCCCTGGTTTCAAAGGTCTCTTTAAAAAAATCAAAAACATTTTATTACCACTATAAATACCCAACTAAAACACCATCTTTTTTCACACTTCCATAATTCAAATTCAAGTTTATATACTTCCTCTCACACTTTCATAATTCAAATTCAAGTTCATTCACAATGGGTCCGAATCAAATTGATGAATTAACTCAGCAATGGTCAGACGTTGATGATGAAACTGACTTCGAATTTATGGCGTCCGCGCATTTGAGTATCGACCAACATTGGAACAAGAAGCATCTTAACCTCTCGTGAACTCGTACTCCATATATATCGTGAACGTGAGATTGCGTAAGAACGTCTCACAGAACGACTATTTCATTCAAGGTTGTAAGTATTAAACCGAATTTTCAGAGAAGATTTCGCTATACCGAAAACTATTTTCGCAAATAGTCGAATGTATTGAATCTTATACTTCCGAAAATATTCCAGATCATTTTAATTTCTTTAGGCAATCACCCGATGCTATGGGTCGAATGATTTTAAGTGTTCTTATTAAGTGTACGTCTGCCATACGCCAATTTACGTACGTCACCACACCCGACGCATTTGATGAATACTTGCAAATGGGGTGAGCGTACTTCACGTGATTGTCTTGATAATTTTAAAAAATGCATTATTGATTTGTTTATGCCGGAGTATTTAAGAAAACCAACTTGGGCCGACAATATCTATCAACGACATGAAGAGTGTCATGGTTTTCCGGAATGCTTGGTAGCATCGATCGTATGCACCGGAATGGAAAAATTGTCCGTGGCTTGGCAAGGGCAATTTGGTAGGGGTGATAAAAAATACCCAACAATTATGCTTGAAGCTGTTGCTTCTCAAGATTTATGGATTTGGCATGCATTTTTTGGGATGGCGGGGGCGAATAACGATATTAATGTTTTAGACCACTCTCCGTTATTTGACGACATTCTTTCTGACGATGCCCCAAGAGCCCCTTATATGGTCAATGAAACTAGGTATGAACAGGGGTATTACTTGGCTGACGGAATTTACCCACAGTGGGCAACTTTCGTCAAATCCTTGTCGTCAACAAGTGACGAAAAACATACTTACTTTAAAAGGAAACAAGAAAGTGTCCGAAAGGATACTGAACGTGCTTTTAGTGTGCTTCAAGGACGTTGGGGAATAATACAACAACCGGCACGTCAAATGGAAATTGTCAGGATACGTAGAATCATGTATTCTTGCATTATTTTGCATAACATGATTATAAAAGATCAAAAATTTGCATTACGTGACTATAACGAAGTGTGGGTGGATCCGTCAGCACATTTGAGGCAACAAAGATGGGTCGAAAGATGTGATACTCACCGTCGTAAGGCAAAAGAAATACGCGACCGAGAAACGCATACCCAACTCCAAATGGACCTTATGGAGCATGTTTGGCAGAACAATCTTGAACGACGACAACAACAACAACAACAGAGCGACGATGATGAATAAGTCTTTGCTATGTTTCGTTATTTTTTTTGTCGTTGTAATTTTTTTTAGTTATTTTATATTTTGTATTGTAATATGTTTTCAAATTAATGATACGTGTATTAATAAATAAAGTGTTTGTTTTAGTTTAGGGGTTGAATTTGAAAATATGTGAGTTAAGGTTTAACCTTGAGATGTTATGATAGTGGGTATTTTTTGGGTGAGTTAAGGTGAAACGTTAAAGCTGATGTGAAGCTGACGTGACAGGAGGTTAAACTTTAACTTATGTTATGATAGCAATTGCTCGCACAAATTTGATTATGTAGGGACGTATTGGAAGGTTAGGAGGGCAACACATGTCCAGTAGGAATAAACTTTCATATACATTAACAATTTTGTTTTAGAGTTTATTTCAAAAATCGTCCTTTTGATTTGTTCGTTTTAATAAAATTTGTCCCTACAATTTTTTTAATGGATCTTTTTCTTATGGTTTTGATTCGTATCAGATTTGGTCTCTGTGGTTTGTATTTTTTTAATATCCTCTCTGTTGGAATCACTCCTAAACCTTAATTCAAGTGTTAGTGATTCATATGTAATTGTTAGCTTAATATGGCCTTTATGTTAGTTATTAAGCTAAGGCTTATGTAGAAGGCCCATAAGCCTTGGCCCAAGCCCATAAGAAGGGAAGGAGTTTAGATGTGTTGCCCTAGCTCCTTGCCCTACAAATACTCTTGTAAACCTTCTATTGAAGGTTGGTTGTTCACTTCTCAATATACTTTACGCATAACCTTTCTCTCATATATTCGTGTGTGTTGTTTAGTGTTCATCCGATCCTTTCTCTTCTCTATTTCTTATATTGTTACTTGTGTTACTAATATGGGAACCTAACAGTGGTATCATTCGCCAAATAGTTGGGTGAACATCTTTTGTTTTTGAAGTTAGTTTCGTGGTCTTACGCGTAAAAACGTTTCTTACTTTGTCACGCTTAAAAATTATTTTTACACTTTTTAATCCAATATTCTTGTACTTTCAACGCTTTTAAGTGTTAAAATATCTGTTTTTGGTAAAAGTTTTAAACTTTACGTGTGGATCATTGTTTTAAGCTTGGTTTTAAGCTGGGTTTATTTCACGCATAAGGTGTTTAGAAGTTTGGATCATCAAGTTTCACACTTTTGTGTTATTTTGGTGATATTGAAGTCGTTTCATCACAAAAATCGGTTTAGAAACATCATTGGCAGAATCATTTTTGTCAAGTTTTACGCGTAGCAAAACCCTATTTTTACGCGTAACTTTTCCTTGGATCGATCTTGAGTTTTCGTGGTTTACTCGGTGTTTTCTTGCTTGGATAAGCTCGAAACACTTCGACTTTGGATATCCTTTGCCACCGTGATAGTGTAAAAGATCTTTGGGCAAAACCACAATCTTACGCATAAGCTCAAACTTATGCATAGAACTCATTACGCATAAGATTTTTCTTACGCCTAAGCTCGCATCTTACGATAAGCTAATCCTACGCCTAAGTTTTCACGCTAAACTTTTAGTTTACGATAACTTTAGTGTTTCTCAATTCTTACGTGTAAGCTAATCCCACGCGTAACTATCACGTTTTACGCGTAAGTTTGGTGTTTTACGCTAAGTGTTACTTTGCCTACACTTGGTTTCTACGCCTAAGGATACTTCATCAAAAACGTTTCATTCGAATACAAAGATCCATTTAACAACACAAGTTTTCAACATGTCACAACCACCATACTCTAGCTATTTTCCTTACACTTATAATTAACAACAACTAAGTCCACAACATCAACAATTTAATCAACAACAACATATTTATCAACAACAATTTAATCAACAACATACTCCACAACTAGGAGCAATTCCACCACAAATGGTTCAACCACCACCTAGTCTTCAAGTACAACCTTACACAAACTTCTACAATCAACATCCATCCAGGAGTACTATGAAGGAACCGACATGGTTTGGCAAAATGTGTGAAGCCTTAAGTATCCAACAATCAATTCATGAAGCTGGCTCACTTGATAGACCTCCAATGCTCACTCCCAGAAATTACGATCAATGGGTGATAAGGTTCTTTAGGTTTTGTGATCTAAAGAAGCCACATGGAAAGTTCTTAAAGAAGGTCATTATGGAAGGTCCATTTCATATGCCTCATCGTTGTCACACCAGATCCGGATGCCAATCCACCAAGAGATCTTGTCACCAACATTGCAACTATCTCGCACCTCACTGCCGATGAACTTCTACATTTTAGAGCCGATGAACTAGCAATGCAATACATCCTTTTAGGATTACCCAATCCAATCCTTCAAGTGTTGATGCTCAAAAGATCGCAAAAGCAATGTGGGAACATATTCATCTTCTTATGGAAGGCACAACACTCGGTCGTGAATACATGGAATCCAAAATCTACTTAGCTTATGAACACTTCATGATTGAACCAAGAGAGACATTAGAGTCATATCATCATCGCCGAGACATCATTAATGATTTGGACAAACACAACATCATCATGCTACCTAATTGTCGATGAGTGTGTAAATACTCATCATTTTAATCAATCAATCGCAGCGATTAAAATGCTCAATGCATCAAAATACCGAAAATATCTCAAAAGTGCATTTTATATGTTTCGATGCAAAATGTTCAAAATCGATGAAAACGAGCAAAGTTTGCATAATTGGCGCTTCAGGTCCCCGACTTTCGAGAAGATGGCAAAATCGGTCCCTAGGCATTTGTTTTAAAAGAAAAGTCACCAAAGGTCCTTTTGTAATCATAAATTGTCATATTTAGTCCTTTGGTGGAAAATCCAAAATATTTGAGAAATTATAGTTTTGGTCCTCGAATTTTAAAATGGTCAAAATTAATCCTTGGAATTTCAAAATTGGCAATTGTGATCCTTGGATTATTTGAGATGGCAAGATAGGCCCTTGGATCATAAATTCAGAAAGTACATGTTTGGTCCCTGGGATTTCAGAAGTTACACTTATGGTCCTTATGTTATTATTTCCACAAACCAACCAGACCCTTTGCTAATAACCCAAGCCCAATCCAAAAACCCCCTTGGCCCAATCCACCCAACCCGGTCCAATCTATCCAACCCGACCAACCCATATACCCAGGTTTAAAATAATAATACCCCGCCCCCTAAACCTGTCCTCCCCGACCAACATGTCTGCAACACCAACACCCCCAGCCACCAACATCCACCCTACTCCACCCTTTGTCTCCCCCCTCCTCACCTACCTACCAAATGCAATTAATGCACCCTCTCCCTTGTCCCAACTGGCTTGTACCAGTTTTGGCGCCAAAACCATCACATGGCCAAGATTGATTCCATTGCATCCAAGGGCTCGATTAATCGCCGGAAGTGTCGAGAGAGAGAGATAGTTGGTGCATAAAAGAAGGAGAAGCAAAGGAGAAAAGCGTAGTTAGTTTATTTTACAAAATGTATGTCGTTTAGATTATTATGTCTTAATTAGTTTTCAATTGTATTTTCCGGTTAAATTGTATCAAACAAAGTTATTCAAGTGTATTGCAACTCATTTTAAATCTCAATTCCAGTTTATGGTTATGTTTCAAAGTTCATGTTAACTGTTGAATTTTTCAATTCTAAACTCTGAATCCCAAGCTTCAATGAGCTTATTTATAAGTTAAAACAAGTTTATATTAGCTTATAATAGCTTTTTATAAGCTTGTGTTTAAGTTTGAGACAATATTGAAACCTGGTCAACAAAAGTCAACTTGGAGCAAAATGGGTGCAGGAATGAAAATGGTTGGTTCAGAGCTGGATTTGGGTTGAATCAGAGTAGGTTAGGGGTTGGATTAGGCTAGTGTTCACTTGGTTACTGTTGGCAAGCCATTGTGGCTAGGGACACTTGTAAGTGATTTTCATTGTTTCTTAGCATAATCTGTTTTAGGGGTCACCAGTAGTTGAAATATGTTTCAATAGTAGTATTTAAGTTATTTTAAGTTAGTTTGATCATAATTATATGTTGGTTCAGTGTTTGGATTAGTTTTGAGTTCAAAACAGTTAAAAAAGGTGTGTTTGGATTTACTGATCTCTCTGCCTTTTAGGTGTATTCAGTGTTAGCTTTTTGTTGGTTCAAGTTTGTTTAGCATAAGTTAACTCATATCTGTCAAGATAATGTGCTTGCAACTCTCATAAGTCAATATTTCATAAAATCTGTCTCGCTGCTTAATCTGTTGTGGTTTTGGATTTGCAAAATCTCATTTTGTGTTCAAAAGTCTTAAACATTGCTTGCTTTGTGCTTGTTCCTTCATATTACATCAACATCAATCATAAAATTGGAATCAAAGTTCACTTTAGTCAATTTTCTCAACTGCTTCAAAAGTCAAAGGTGTAAAAAGTCATTTTGGGGTCATCTAGGAAGAATTATTTTGAGTTCATTTCTGGGACTTACTCAGTGAGATTTGGTATTTCATAAACTTCAGTTGGTCTAATATCTCATTACCATTTTTACTGATTTTTGTCAAATTTTCATAAGCCTCAAATAAGCTTGTGAAGTAGGACCTAGTTGCCCTGTTAACAAGTCTTGGCTTTGTCAAGTTTTCTCGACTTTTGTGCAAGCCCTGCACAGAGCTTATAAGAGCTTGTTAAAGTCTGGTCTTTTGGTTATAAGTAGCTACCTAGGTCTAGTTTAGGTCTTAATATTTGGATTTTGATTTTAAGCTTATTGGAGTGCTTAATCTGTGGTCACAATGCACCCCTCGTAACTGCTTTTTAGCTTATTCTCAAATCTTCAAATCTGTTAGTTTGTAATTCAGAGGCTATAGCTTGTTGATTTAAGCTGCATTTGGTTATTATAACATAGTAGAACCGCTGTAATGTTGGTATCTTTTTGTGGTTGTTGGCTTATTGAAAGTGCTTATTCATAAGCTCATTTCATAGCAGTTCCATAATCTCACACATAAGCACCTGTTTTTCCATTTTTCCTAGTTTCTTAATATAATTTTAGAGTTTTCCTGAAATTTTCATATTTTTCCAAGTAGGTTTGCTATTTTTCTGCATTTAAATTGATTTTTAGGCCTTTTTAATTAGCTTTAAATCCAATTAATTAAGAAAAAGTTCAAAAAAATAAATTTTCAATTTTCTCAGTTTAAGAAAAATATAAAAAGCATAAAAGATTTTCCTTATTTTTCCCTTTTTATTTGGTATTTTCACCATTTAAATTAGATTAAAATAGTTTTAAATTAGTAGAAAATAGAAAATAATCGAAAAATATAAAATAGTTTTGAAAATTCTATTTTGATATTTTAGATTTTTCTAAGTCTTAATTTTATTTTTCTAGCTTTATTTCACATTTTCTTGTATTTTAGGTAATTATTTAATAGTTAAAAATAGTTTTAATTAGATAATTAGTTATAAAATAATTTTCTTTTTCTATAAATTTTCTTTTATCATTAGGTTTGTAAAATATCATTTTCATATTTTTAGGGTTAATATTGCTTTAGTTTCACATTTTCATTAAGACGTCACGTAGTTTTTAGATTAAGTTTTGTAAAACATAAAAACAAAAACATCATTTTAATTATAGTGATAGCGCTTATTTAATAGTTTTATCTTTTAATTTCCTTTAATTTGCATTTAAGCCGTTGTAATTTGTTGGCTTTTCCCGTAGTTATAATATCATTCAAATCCCTTTTTCGCTCAAATTTCTCGATCACTTTACGTTTGATAATCCATTGCATAGCTCATTTGGGACATAACGACCGGGAAACACTATACTCCCCTGACCTTCATTGCATTCGTGCTTGAGCGTTTTAAGTCGATTACGGTCCGCCATTCACAAGTGGCGTGCTTGAGTGATTTAGCTTGATTTGTTTGGGCACGCATCAAATTTTGGCGCCACGGAGCCGGTGATTATCTTCCGCTCAGCATTAGCGATTTGAATATTCACTCCTTGTTCATACCATCTATCTATATATATATATTTTTCTTATAAAAATCCAAAACCCAAAAATATTTTCCTTTTCAAAATTTATTTTCCTTTTATGTTTTCTATTTATAAAACCCCAAAATATTCTTCTCATTCCTCTTATTCGTTGATTCTATTTCTCTTACCCTCTTTGCCGCTTAATTCTATTCTTCGTATCCTCTCAACCATTTGATTCTCTTCTTAATCCTCTATATGTTTAATTCTTATGTCGACAATCGTCAACATCATCGTCACAAATGTGTGTGGCGGTGTGGAGGGCCTAGTTCAAGTTTAATTTTGCAATTGTGCGAATTATCCATCAAAATTCTTTTCAAAGTTATTTCGACCACCCGCCACAACCCGAAATACATTCTAATCTTGACAAACCGGCTCAAACGTGAGCTACCCTGGGCACCCACCGAGGATTACGAGGACACTTTCTTTGAAGATAGAGCCGTAATCTAATCGAACAAATTCAAGCCGATGAAAAAGGTCGAGAATTAGAATTGATTACGATGAACCTGCTCAAACACCGGTGACTAGCAAGAATGACTTGCCTAATCTTCACGCTTCTCAAGAACCAAAACCGGAGACCATAACGGAAGTGGTGGAAATTGCTAGCTCTCGAGCACACCACTTGTCCCACCTCCGGATTTTTCGAATGTTCTTCGAGACTTGATAGTCATTCGGATCACCATGTTGGTTTTGTTGATTCTTTGAATAAACCGATTCTCTTCATAACTCTCAAATGCAATCGTTTATTCCTTGTGTCGGTTGTGGTGAGCCTCTTTTTGGTTCACCCTCGTCGTTGGTGTACTTGTGTACAATGTGGTAATGATATCCATAACGGAGTTGTTTGTTTTGTGGTTCGAGGAATTCATTTGATTATGATCCTAATCCGAACTCATTTAACGACCCTCAAATTTTTCAATTACCCACCACACCGACTTATCTTCATATAATCAACACTACTGCTTGTGAATTTTGTGGAGGTCCTCACCAAGGATTTGAGTGTCAATCTGAAACACGTTTGTCTATGAACAGTTTTCCGTGATGCTCGTAACTTTGGTTATAACCAAAATCCATATGATTCACTCCGGACTCAACAGATTATCTTGTTGTGAGTCGTGGAGGTTCCCATTTCAACTCGATTGTCAAATAGGAACCCATTTCCTTGTAACAATCATGACTCTCACATATTTGAAAATTTCCAACCTCCACAAAGACCATCGGTTCAAACTCCACCGAGCCGTTGTCTCAAGAAATCTCCCAAGATTTTGAAACCGCTATGAAAACACTTGATGATATGATTAGTAACTTTAAGAATCAAGTGAGTGGTGAAAAGACCATGGGATAATTGCTTGTCAAGAGCGAGAGGCCCGCCAATCTAGGGAAGAATTATTAGTCCTAGAGCATGCGACTCTAAGATGTTCCCAGTTTCTTAAGGCACTCTCTATGATGATGACGAGGAGAGTTTTATCCTTTTAGAGATAATATTTCTCAACTTCCTCGTCCATTGATATCCCAAAGTAGATTGAGATTCCATCTCAAACAATCGCTATCACACCGATATTCCCACTCACCTCTCGAACATGGGGACGAGCATCTCGACATCGTTCTCGAAAAGGAATCGGACGAATTCATAAAGTCCAGGTTGAGAACCTTATCCCGATCCCAAGTGAGTCTCGAGGAATTCTTGACCATGAGTGTGATGTGTTTTCTCCTCTTTCAAATGATCTTGTTGAGACTTTCTTAGATTTTGATGATGATTATAGTGATGCCGATTCTTTATATTCTAAAGACATAGAATTTATTGATGCATCACTTCCACATTCGAGATCGTCAACTTAGAAGAGGATGT
This sequence comes from Chrysanthemum lavandulifolium, assembly GCA_022545495.1. Taxonomy (NCBI): domain Eukaryota; kingdom Viridiplantae; phylum Streptophyta; class Magnoliopsida; order Asterales; family Asteraceae; genus Chrysanthemum; species Chrysanthemum lavandulifolium. The sequence goes on from CM040240.1 coordinate 73,586,892, forward strand.
TGACCATGTTGTTTTCACAGCAGCTAATACGACTATCACTAATCCCTTATTCGAATTCGATTACGAATTTACTATAAATTCAGATTAATCCAATCTTTGATAGTGATGAGTCCGACACGGAGACTATAATGGACGAGTGCATATTTATAGCCCACAAAGTACCGCACATGTCCCACCTCCGTATACTCTTCACGAGGAGTTCTCCGGTGAACTCACTCATATCATATCTCCGCTGGAGTATGATTGCTGGATGGCAAAATCATGATCTGGGAGAGAATCTCAATTTGCATAGTTATGACAAATCTTCCCACCCTCCCAACCGAGATGCCTTCCAACCCAAAGAGCTCAACCAATAAAATCCAAATAAGTGCAAGCTGCACTTAATCACGAGGAAGAAGATCTAGTCATGATTGTTATCATGATTTTCCTTCTTTCTTCACCTACTCGGTGACTTCTCTCTTCTTCACTCCTTCGGAATGAAGACACTATCTTTGACCCCGACATTTTCATTTATCATTTCGAGCCGGTTCTAGGTTATATCTCGTCGGTGTGGAACTTTTCGATGTTCATATGTTTATCAACATCTTGAATGAAAGTCCGATGGAGATTGTTTCTTCCACTTTGCTTCCCATGAACCAATGAATTGGGGTCGAGTCAAGCTAGCGACTTCGGTAATAAAAACGAGAGTCGAACATGGGTTTTCACCCGTGTACCACCTAAGTGTGGGGTGATGCCCACATGTTATATATATATATATATATATATATATATATATATATATATATATATATATATATATATATATATATATATATATATATATATTCTTAAAAAAAAAAAAAAAAAAAAAAAAAAAATCTTTCTAAATAATGGCCGTAGTATTTCCCTTTTACGTTCTTTGTTTCGGCATAACTGCGGTACTTTGAATATTGAGGGCAATATTCATTTCTATGTGGGGAATTTCACGAATTTTATCATGTATTATCCACCCAATTCCCTGCTTTTGGCCAAATTTTTTTGGAGTAAGTGTTTTACACTTTCTCATTTGGTTATCATCCGCTTTGTCTAATAAACAAAAGGATTGGCTAATCCAGAGCAAACGGCTCTTGGTAAAGATATATCAAATCCGTTCACCGCTTGCAATTTGCCCAAAATTGTATGGTATTACCACCATATCCTTAAAAGTGAAGAGTGGCACAGTCTGCAAGGTTATGGCTTGTGGTAAAGGCATGGAAAATCCATAATTGGTAATAAGCTCACCAAAGATAATATTGATAATTTATCTAAGAGTTGGCTAGTCCGAGCAAACGGCTTCGTAAAGACAAAATCAAACCGTTGAAAGTCGGTGGTTTGCTCAAAATCACATGGTTATTTGTACCATGGTTCTTACTTGAACCGAAACATTTGGCTACTCCGTAGTAATGGCTTTTGGTAAAGAGATTGAAATCCATTAGTTTTCTCAAAAGATTGCTAGGGACTAGCAATAGTTTAGTGTGGGGATTGATGAGTGTGTAAATACTCATCATTTTTAATCAATCGAAGCTAAGCGGTTAAAATGCTCGTAAATGCATCAAAATATTGAAAATATCTCAAAAGTGCATTTTATATGTTTCGATGCAAAATGTTCAAAATCGATGAAAACGAGCAAAGTTTGCATAATTGGCGATTTCGGTCCCGACTTTTAAAATGGCAAAATCATCCCTAGGCATTTGTTTTAAAGAAAAGTCACCAAAGGTCCTTTTGTAATCATAAATTGTCATATTTAGTCCTTTGGTGGAAAATCCAAAATATTTGAGAAATTACGTTTTGGTCCCCGAATTTTAAAATGGTCAAAATTAATCCTTGGAATTTCAAAATTGGCAATTGTGATCCTTGGATTATTTGAGATGGCAAGATAGGCCCTTGATCATAAATTCGAGAAAGTACATGTTTGGTCCTCGATTTGAAGTTACACTTATGGTCCTTATGTTATTATTTCCACAAACCAACCAGACCCTTTGCTAATAACCCAAGCCCAATCCAAAACCCCTCGCCCAATCCACCCAACCCGGTCCAATCTATCCAACCCGACCAACCCATATACCCAGGTTTAAAATAATAATACCCCGCCCTAAACCTCGTCCTCCCGACCAACATGTCTCGCAACACCAACACCCCCAGCCACCAACATCCACCCTACTCCACCCTTTGTCTCCCCCCTCCTCACCTACCTACCAAATGCAATTAATGCACCCTCTCCCTTGTCCCAACTGGCTTGTACCAGTTTTGGCGCCAAAACCATCACATGGCTAAGATTGATTCCATTGCATCCAAGGGCTCAGATTAATGCTGGGAAGTGTCCAGAGAGAGGAGAGAGACAGTTTGGTGCATAAAAGAAGGAGAGAAGCAAAGGAGAAAAGCGTAGTTAGTTTATTTTACAAAAATGTATGTCGTTTCTTAGATTATTATGTCTTAATTAGTTTTCAATTGTATTTTCCAGTTAAATTGTATCAAACAAAGTTATTCAAGTGTATTGCAACTCATTTTAAATCTCAATTTCAGTTTATGGTTATGTTTCAAAGTTCATGTTAACTGTTGAATTTTTCAATTCTAAACTCTGAATCCCAAGCTTCAATGAGCTTATTTATAAGTTAAAACAAGTTTATATTAGCTTATAATAGCTTTTTATAAGCTTGTGTTTAAGTTTGAGACATTATTGAAACCCGTCAACAAAAGTCAACTTGGAGCAAAATGGGTGCAGGAATGAAAATGGTTGGTCAGAAATGGATTGGGTTGAATCGAGTAGGTTAGGGGTGGATTAGGCTAGTGTTCACTTGGTTCTTGTTGGCAAGCCATTGTGGCTAGGGACACTTGTAAGTGATTTTCATTGTTTCTTAGCATAACTGCTTTAGGGGTCACCGATGGTTGAAATCTGTTTCAATAGTAGTATTTAAGTTATTTTAAGTTAGTTTGATCATAATTATATGTTGGTTCGGTGTTTGGATTAGTTTTGAGTTCAAAGCAGTTAAAAAGGTGTGTTTGGATTTATCGATCTCTCCGCCTTTTAGGTGTATTCGATGTTAGCTTTTGTTGGTTCAAGTTTGTTTAGCATAAGTTAACTCATATCTGTCAAGATAATGCGCTGAACTCTCATAAGTCAATATTTCATAAAATGCCTCACGCTTAATCTGTTGTGGTTTTGGATTTGCAAAATCTCATTTTGTGTTCAAAAGTCTTAAACATTGCTTGCTTTGTGCTTGTTCCTTCATATTACATCAACATCAATCATAAAATTGGAATCAAAGTTCACTTTAGTCAATTTTCTCAAGCCGCTTCAAAAGTCAAAGGTGTAAAAAGTCATTTTGGGGTCATCTAGGAAGAATTATTTTGAGTTCATTTCGGACTTACTCGGTGAGATTTGGTATTTCATAAACTTCATTGGTCTAATATCTCATTACCATTTTACCGATTTTGTCAAATTTTCATAAGCCTCAAATAAGCTTGTGAAGTAGGACCTAGTTGCCACATTAACAAGTCTCGCTTGTCAAGTTTTCTCGACTTTTGTGCAAGCTCCCATGAGCTTATAAGAGCTTGTTAAAGTCTCGGTCTTTTGGTTATAAGTAGCTACCTAGGTCTAGTTTAGGTCTTAATATTTGGATTTTGATTTTAAGCTTATTGGAGTGCTTAATCGTGGTCGCAATGCACCCTCGTAACTGCTTTTAGCTTATTCTCAAATCTTCAAATCAGTGTTAGTTTGTAATTCGTGAGGCTATAGCTTGTTGATTTAAGCTGCATTTTGGTTATTATAACATAGTAGAACCGCTGTAACTCATGGTATCTTTTTGTGGTTGTTGGCTTATTGAAAGTGCTTATTCATAAGCTCATTTCATAGCAGTTCCATAATCTCACACATAAGCACCTGTTTTTCCATTTTTCCTAGTTTCCTAATATAATTTTAGAGTTTTCCTGAAATTTTCATATGTTTTCAAGTAGGTTTGCTATTTTTCTGCATTTAAATTGATTTTTAGGCCTTTTTAATTAGCTTTAAATCCAATTAATTAAGAAAAAGTTCAAAAAAATAAATTTTCAATTTTCTCAGTTTAAGAAAAATATAAAAAGCATAAAAAAGATTTTTCCTTATTTTTCCCTTTTTATTTGGTATTTTTCACCATTTAAATTAGATTAAAATAGTTTTAAATTAGTAGAAAATAGAAAAATAATCAGAAAAATATAAAAATAGTTTTGAAAATTCTATTTTGATATTTTAGATTTTTCTAAGTCTTAATTTTATTTTTCTAGCTTTATTTCACATTTTCTTGTATTTTAGGTAATTATTTAATAGTTAAAAATAGTTTTTAATTAGATAATTAGTTATAAAAATAATTTTCTTTTTCTATAAATTTTCTTTTATCATTAGGTTTGTAAAAATATCATTTTCATATTTTTAGGGTTAATATTGCTTTAGTTTCACATTTTCATTAGTACGTCACGTAGTTTTTAGATTAAGTTTTGTAAAAACATAAAAACAAAAACATCATTTTAATTATAGTGATAGCGTTTATTTAATATTTTTTTTATCTTTCTAATTTCCTTTAATTTGCATTTAAGCCATTGTAATTTGTTGGCTTTTTCTGTAGTTATAATTAATTCAAATCCCTTTTTCGTTCAAATTTCTCGATCACTTTACGTTTGATAATCCATTGATAGCTATTTGGGACATAACGACGGGAAACACTATACTCCCTGCACCTTCATTGCATTCGTGCTTGAGCGGTTTTAAGTCGACACGGTCCGCCATTCGCAAGTGGCGAGCTCGAGTGATTTAGCTTGACTGTTGGCACGCATCTATCTTGTCAACACTAAGTTCCTAAGTAGTCTTGGTCCCGAATGGGAGAAGTATGTCATTTTCTCCGTCAAGCTAAGAATCTTCATCATGCTACATACTGATTGTTGTACGACTATCGAAGCCTCACCAAAAGAAGTTGACAAAGAAAGGACTATCCGTGGACTCCGGCTTCACGGTCCCTTCGGACAATCAACAACTTGCTTTGTGGGCTCAACCTAGTTTTCCTCCTCAAACAGGCTCCTTAACCCGCTCCTCAACCAATCGCAACCATCACACCATATGATCATCACAAAGAACAACCTCAACAAACTCAATTGGTTCCATACAACAACAATGCTCAAGCACTTTACGGTGAAGGCGATGAGGACTCTCATACTTCGATGAATTGCAACAAAGATTTGTCATGATTGCTAAAGCCTTGGCCGGTATACAAACAACCAACAATCGATTCGTTCCTCATCACTTATCACAAAGAGGCTTTGGTCTTGGCTCTCAAGGATGAAGTGGTGGAACTCTTACCAACAAGGAGCAGAGCTTTATGGCGATGCTGATTCGATGATTATATGGAGGACTTGCGGGCTAATGCATCGATGATGTTGATGGCACAAATGCAAGCTCTACACTTGAGTGACACAGCCCGGTGTATGACATCGACGGCTTGTCTCGTGCGGAACAAAATACACTCATTCATCGATCGATATCTCCGCCAATTTCTCCATCCGACAAGGATCGAGTGTTCAACATGAGCCATCCACATCTCATTTCGATGATTATCAAATAGATCCGTAGTTATATTTGACGATCAAGATAACCTTATGGTTAATATTGATAGTCAAGTTGACTCGTGGTTATATTTGAGGATCTAAATAATGATCATGTTGAGACTCACGTTGAACAAGATGAGCTTTTGTCTAATAGAGAAATTGAGCTCGACCTTAATTAAAGACCAAGAATCTCGTTTGGAAATTTGCAAGCAATTAAAAGATAAAAATGCACCGTTAATTAGGGATAATGAATGCTTAATTAGACAAATCAACGTTTTTAAAACTCAAGAAAACCGTGAACAAGGTTTTGAAGTCGCTTTTGCTAAATCTCATCAAAACAAAAAATCATTAGAACGACAGATACGTGATCTAGCCGCATCCAAGAATGCTTTGTTATCTCAAATAGAACAACCGAAATATGAACATAAACAACAAATTAACGCTCTTACTTTGGAAACTCAAAAAACCAAGGCTGAGTTGTTAACTTGTCAAAAACAGTTCTCTGAGTACAAAAAGCATTCCACGAAACGAATAGATAACTATCATGAAGAAATTGTCGACTTACAACACAAAATCAAAGAGTTTCAAAATGTTGTTTATAAACATGGTGAGTCAATCACAACTATTCAAAAGTTTACTTTTAAACCAAATCCAAATGGATATGGACCGATTATTGCGATTACAAACCTAAGTTTTAAACAAAGCATTCAAACCAAATCTCAAGTTTACAAAGTCTTGAACATAGAATTGATGATTCCATTATACTTTGTTGTTGAATATAATCGCATGGAGGAATTAGATGCGAGATGACGAGAGTCGGTCAAAATGGAAAATGTCGTTTATAACAAACCATTTAACTATTCAAAAGCCGTAACTTTTGTCACACAACAAGATACTTCTAACAAACCTTTGGTTATCACACGATTTCAAGTTCGTCCCCAAAAAATGGTGCAAAATTAATGGTCCTTTACCTTCACTTAGTGAAGTTAAAACAAAAGCGAAGTTGTCGCATTATCAAATATTTTGACACTTTCTTATCGACCTCAAAATTTTGGAGCGTTAGATTGAATTTCATTACGAAATAAAAGTTGAACATTTTCAATCGCCAATGGCGCGAGAACAAAGAGATATTCTTGAGAAAAGAATTTTACCCCATGTCAAAAATTTGAAAACTTGTGCACTATATTGGGAAAGGGATTTTCACAAGGAACTTGGTCTCATGAAAACAGTTTTCGAGAAAACAGAAACATCAATTTCAAATACTAAACATAAAAATAAATAGTTGAGAAAAGATGTTGATCGACTCTTGAAAGATGTTATCTGTGCTGATATCAATAATCTTGTGTTATTACAATCTGTTGCATATGCATCTGATCATATCTCTGCTGATTCTTTTGATTCTGTTGATATTGTTGAGAATACTGATAATGTGCCTAAGATCGAGTCTTTAAAAGTTGAAAATGAACGACTGTTAAACTATCTTTCAAATGCAAAACGTCGTCTTCAATGGTATCAAAAAGATTGTCAAAATCGTGAACTTGCTTTGCAAAACAAAATCAACCAGTTGCATTCCAAAACTTTTAATCTAAAATTTGAGCAACTGGATGATCAAAACGTCTTTGAAGTGTCAAATCTCAAAATATGAACAAGAACTTGCAAAAGTTAAAAGGAATATGGTGTCATATTTGATTTACTCAAACAGACTCGTGATGAAGCATCAAACGAACTTGATCATTATCTTGCACACACTAAAGAAGTAATGAATTTTTCTAGAAATCTTCATTCTGAAAATCAAGAACTGGTACACACTATTATTAAGTTAAGAGAGATGTTAGGAAAGTATGAACAAGTTCAGCCTAGCATCATTAAGAGAATTGCACCTGTAACACTTAGCAAACGTGAACCCAGAATGCCTACTGACAAACCACAAGATACTAATGTGCTTCCCTCTACTGAAACAGGAATAATTTCCTCTTTTCCTAATGTCGGCACTTCACAGCCTAGGAGCAATACAAGGAAGAATAAGAAGTTGTGACCTAAGAAAAGAACAATAAAGAATGCTGAAGTAGAAGAACACCCTAGGACTTTGAATAAGACTCACGTTGCACCTACTTTAGATATTGCGTCGACAAATGTAATAGAAAAAGTGTTGTAACGAATGCTAAACCTTTAAGTACTTTTGATATTGATCGATGCTTCTTGTGTTATTTGTCGAAAAGTATGCTTTCGATTGTCATGACAAATGTGTTGCTAGAGCTATCTTGTCTCGCTTAAGAAATCCTAAGAATCGGAATACCTCTAGGCCCACTCATGCTTCTAAGTGCGTGCTTGGTAAACCGCCTCTTTAGATTCTAATAAACGCATTGATGTCCCTGTAGCTCAAAGATCACCTCCAAGGAATGTAGTACCACCTAGTGCATTCACTAAGACTAAAGCTAAGACTAGTTGGAGATGGCGAAATGGATACATAATACACTAGGATTTAAATGGATGCCTAAAGTCATTAATGTGTATTTCTACTATAATCGCTTGAACCCTCTAACTCATCGGGTTCCACATCTACTTCTATTCCATCCGTGTCGTCTGTGTGTAATGTAGGTGATATGATCATCCTTTTGATTGTTGATAGCGGATGTTCCCAACACATGACAGCAATCTTAAACTGTTACCAAACTTTATAGCAAAGTTCATTGGCATTGTCGATTCGGAATGATCACTTGCAGACTATCATGGGCTACGGATTATATCAATGGCAATATTGAAATTAGCGGGGTTTATTATGTGGAAGGCGTCGGTCACAATCTTTTTCGATCGGTCAATTCGTGATGGAGACTTGGAAGTTGCTTTTCGGGAGAAAACTTGTTTCATTCGTGATCTACAAGGAAACGATCTTATGTATGGCTCTCGCAATTCTAGTCTGTACACAATCTCAATGCAAGACATGGTTGCTTCATTTCCCATCAGTCTACTCTCAAAGGCTACATCTACAAAATCTTGGCTATGACACCGTCGTCTCTCACATCTAAAATTTCAAACCATCACCAACATTGCTCGACACTAACTTGTTAAAGGTCTCCCGAGATTCCGGTATTCTAAAGATCACCTATGCTCAGCTTGTGGACAAGGGAAAAGCACTCGTGCTCATTTTCCTTCAAAGGTGGAACACATCTCTCAGCATGTGCTTCATCTTCTTCACATGGATTTGTGTGGCCCGATGCGTGTGCAGACAATTAATGGCAAACGCTACATCTTGGTAATTGTTGTTGACTACTCAAGATGGACTTGGGTTTATTTTCTTCGAAGTAAAGATCAAGCTCCACACATGATCATCACCTTTCTCACAAAATTCAAATTCGACTCGGAACACCATCCGACAAATTCGAGCAGACAAAGGAACCGAATTTGTGAATCAAACTCTTTAGGAATATTATGAGAAAGTGGGAATTGAGCATCAAACATCCATTGCCCGCACACCGTAAAAAATGGCGTTGTTGAAAGACGAAATCGCACGTTAGTGGAAGTCGCCGAATGATGTTAATCAATACTAAACTTCCAGATTACTTGTGGCACGAAGTTGTCTCAACCGCATGCTACACTCGAGAATCTCTCAATGATTGCAAAAACGCTACACCAATGGCTCACACCAAGAAGCTAGACGCATGATTTACATGGGAAATTGGTGGACCCTACCAAATATCGTAGTATCATTGGGTCTCTTATATATCTGTAACACTCAACCCGAGCAGTCTCTCGACATTGTTTTGCCATATATCTTTGCTCCGTTATCGATCGAGACTAATCGAAACCCACCTCTCTAAGGCTAAAAGAATCCTCCGATACATCAAGGGATCCATTAACTTGGGATCCGGTATCCGAAGGTTTCGGTTTTGAACTAATAGCTTTTTCGGATGCATAGATTCACGAAAAAGTACTTCAGAGCATTACAATTTCTTGGTGATAAATTGGTGTCATCGCAATCGAAGAAGCGAGGATTGTACATGTTGTCCTCAACCGAAGCGAGAATATGTAGCCATGTGGCGTGTTGTGCTCAAGTCATTTGGATGAGAACACAACTCAAAGACTATGGTTATGTATTTGACATAATCCGATGTCTCGCGACAATCAGAGTGTTATTGCGATCTCGTGCAACTCTGTTCAACATTCGAAATCAAAGCACATCGATCTTCGATATCATTTCATCAAGGACCACGTGGAGCAGGGTACAATTGGATTATACTTTGTGGGTATTGAATACCAATTGGTAGATCTTCTCACCAAAGCCTTAGCTCCTGCTAGGTTTAATGAGTTGGTCCACCGGATTGGCATGCGGTGTTTGACTCCAGAGGAATTGGATGAACTCTTAAAACATTCTTAAAAACCAGTCAAACACCAAAACCTCTTTTGTAAATATTTTTCAAAAACAAAATACAAAATTATTAAATCTGTTAAAACAACAAAAATATTCTTCTATCTATATTTCTTTTAACATGTCAAGTACAAATCTTCCATCAACACTCAAATCTTTCAAAATTCAGTATTTTCTCGATCAAGTGTTGAGGGGGAGAAAGCAAATATTTTTCGGTTTCATAAAACCTTGTACTTGCATGTTACTTTATCACGGTTGTTTCTTTAATAATGGTGGTCACATTTCTAGTTTACTGACACTCCTCGGACTAAAATTTATAAAATTTCAATATTTCTTAAGTCAAGGGGGAGTGTCGTCAAATTTCTTTCCAAATATCCGTCATTTGGTAACCAAAATGGAAGTTATGGGCAAGAGATGTAAATGGTAAAGGTGGAGAGACTGAAAGTGTCAAAAGGTCAAAGTGATTTTAACAAAACTCTCCACCTAAACTCATTTATTCATCACATTTATTATCCAACCTAACAAAATCCTACGCCTAATAATCATTCTTCAAATCCGTGTTCTTGATCATCAATTTGTAAGTGGTAAAACGCTCTTTATAATCATCTAAACATAGGTTTTAAATCATCTCTTAAACCAACGGTTAGATTTTTGTCTATGGATGATTTTGTGTTCTACGTATAAGCGTATGAACATCTAATCAAGTTTGTATGTTTGTGGTTAAAATGATAGTGTGAAAATGTTTCTTTAACATCAATGATTCCATTTTTATCATTAAAACACACCCAGAAACATGAATTGATTCATTTTTGAATTTAGGGTTCATGCGTTAGTTTGGGGGTTTTCAAATGTGAATGTTTTTGGTTAAAAAGATAGTTGAGTGATGTTTTTTACAGGTTGAATTAACCATATCCATGCTTAGAATTTACCCAGAAACACTAATTGTATGAAAATTGAAGATTAGGGTTTATGTTTTTAAGTATTTGGGTATTTTGATTCGCTTAGCCTTTGATGTTAAAACTTGGATAGAAGAACTCATAAGGCTTCTTAGACTTTCCGAACAAGTTTGGTGTAATTCATATGGCTAGATATCTTACACGTAGAAATTGAACTTTAGGGTTTTAGGTCTTCGCCAAAACTATTCTTCGCATAACCGCTTAAATAAGTATTCATGATTTGATTTGAAAAGGAATGAATGTATGTGTTAAGATTGGTGATATGATGAACTTATTTCGTGTTTTCTACGCGTGAAAATTCGTAATCAAGGTTACTTGCCATCTACGCATAAGTATCATCTTACGCGTAGCATGTTATGCGTAAGAGAAATCTTAAGTGTAATGTTTACGCGTAAGGTTCTACATTGGGGACTACGCGTATCCTGTGAAGGATATGCGTAAATAGTAACCTCTACGCATAAAGTTGACTCTTACGAGTAAGCCTTACGTGTATCCATATACGCTCACGTGTAAGCTTTACGCATAAGGCCCTCTTTTCCTACGCGTAATATTTCTTATCCGTAAGTCAAGAACCCACGCATAAGCTTATGCTTACGCGTATACCACTCTGCCACGCATAAGCTTGCCATTTCTACGCATAAGCCTAGTTTTAACCTTATTTATGAATTGTTACGCGTGCAAACTTGTAAATAAATTAATCATAATGCCACGAAACCAATAATGTCACTAATAAGCTTAAGCGTTTAATAAGTTGTGAAAATAAGTGAAAACATGGACTTTAAAACTTAAAGTTAATCAACTCACGAAACTTATCACGACATCTTTGGACTATTGTACAAACAAGTGACATTGGACTCGTAACAATCATCGACATATCACATTCAATAATTAGACAATAAAACCATATGTTGACTAACGTAATGTCTTTCGATATGTTGGTTCTTTTGGCTAAATATCTTCGGATCACGACATGGACGCTCAAATGCGAATGTGGATGCACCAAATGTTCTCACCGTTGTCGATATCTTCCGAATGGTTTTCCAATGAAGATCGGAAAGAATAACCTCGAGTTGATTTTGAGAACTTCTTTTGTTCGTAATCTTCATGTGAGATTGCAGTGGATATTCGAGGACTCACCCCTATCGTAACATGCTCACTAACTCGATTCTATACCGAGATCTACATACACCAACCTCGCATACAATGCAAAAGATCAAAGGTCAAAATGCCGCGGACGGTGACGCTCAATGACAAACAAGTTACCATCACACCAGCAGATTTGAGGGCTATTCATCTCATTCCGGTCATCGAACCTCACGAATACAATGCCACTCCAATCAAGAGGTATTTCTCCGGTTCATGATCGACATTGGCTATGACGAAGCTACGGGGTAATTACAAAGCATTCATATGTCGATCTCAAGAACATTCCCCACCATGGAGAACCCTACATTATGATCACCAAATCCGTTTCGGGCGTGATAGTGGTTATGAGCATCCCAAGCTCATGGAACTACAAATATTTTGGGCTTTGGTCAACAAGAAAGACATAGAAGTTGAAGCTACGATATGGGAAGATATGATGACTTTCCTTAAAAGCTTGGCACCAAAATCCCGTGATATCACATATACCAAACTGTTGATCCAACGAGCTCTGGGTATAATCCTCGATATTCCATTGAGACTCGATGCCCCAAACAACACTCCATGTTGTATGAGCCCACACTCGATTATATTTAAGGACTCTACAACAAAGAAACAAGGTGCATTCTTTGCGGATCACCTTATAAGCGATGATAACAAACAGCGTATTTGTACAAACGATATCCGTAGCAGTTGAAGAAGGTAAAGTAGGTTTTCTTGATGAAAAGTCCGATGGTACACCTACAAGGAAAACCGTAAGAGGCAAGGCAAGAAGTGTTACAAGCACCGAGAGTCAAAGAAAGTTCCCAAGAGGAAACCTCGACACAAACGGAAAGTTCCTAGGAAGGAAGCCATTCCTATTCCCAAGCCGAACCTCAACAAAAGCTTTTGGATGAAAGCTCGAGGAAATTGAATCGACGAAGAGGTCACCTACTTTGAAATTGAATCGATGACACTCAAACGGTAGCTAAACCTCCCAAACTAAAAGTCGACCAAGGCAAAGGTAAAACTCTAGTACTTGAGCATGAAGAAGAAAGCTCGGATGAAGAGCCACTGGATACGGATTACGGAAGAAGTTCAAAATCATAAGACTCCAACAAGGCGCAAAAGAGTTCGAACAAACAACAAATGCGTGGCCCCGGAGGGTCAAGTGGTGGTGTCTAATCTACATCAATTCTCGATGCGGTTAATCAACCCGATAAGGGAACTGGTGCCACCACTCTTGAGCAACAACAAAAGCGCTGGAGGATTCTATTGATTATGACTTTGAGGAACCGAAAGGAAAAGTCCGAGAAAGAAAAGTCGGTGGAGAGGTGCGGCTTAAGCCAAAGCAGATGAAGAAGCCCGGATCCAGGCTGAAGAAAAGGCTAAGTCTGGACATGATGATGATATTGATTATGATACTTTTCTTCTATACAGTCCCGCACGCTCCAAGGAGGAAACTTCTGAGCTACCAAAGGACCCTGAGCCACCTCACGAATCATCATCATCAGACTCGTCTTCTCACTCTTCACCTCCACCATCCAAAGGAACAACCGGATCTACATCTAAATCAGAAGAAACCAACCGACTCTTGGATATCTCGGCAAAGACAAGGATTGTTAAAGCTATCAAGCGGTCGGGAAGAAAGATGTGACAAATAAAAGTTAGATATACTCACGACAACATCAAACATCTTCATGACGAGATAGACAAGATGTCTAATGAAAGGGAGTATATCCGAAGTTCATGCAACGTGATCTTCAAGGGGAAATGAATGAGATGATCAAAGGATATACTCACAAGTTCCTTCTTGACATCGTTCCTAGAGTTACAAGGGAGATGTTTACCAGACAGCTCTATCCAAATCTCATGAAATTGGTTAAGCAAACAATGCAATCTACTCCGGTTACAATGACGATCAATCCAATGGAGCCTACAGTTGTCTCTGATGCAGAGTTGATTTCCAAGCTGGTGCTACAAATGGGTAAACGATCTGGAACTTTCACCTCTAATGAAGGTAATTATTCGAGGCATTACTGGAATATCAACTCAAAACCTCATGCAAAGAGCAAGCTGAAAGGCCTAAGCGTCCAAGAGACGATGATGGTAAGGATAAAGATAAAGATAAAGAGCCTAAATGCCCGAAGAAAACTGGTGAATCATCCTCCATGCAACCTCCACCCCAAAGGACTCCAGCTCAACAACGATCTCCTCCACGCTCTTCTGCTGACAAACCTCAGGACTCTGAGTTACCACCCCAGACAAAGAAAACCGGTGATTACTTCGAGTATACTGGTGGTGACGATGAGTAAGTCCCTGAGCCCCAACAACAACCCACCTCTCCCGCTTCATCAAAGAAAACAACATCCTCATCTAGGCCAAAGAAGAAGAAGAAAACGCCTAAGGTTGATGTCGTCTCATGGCTAGACGAAGATGACACAGAGTATGAATGGTTCTCCACACTAGTTGATGCTACTCCCGCTCTAACTGATGATCCATATATGGTAGAAGGTCGTATGTTGGAGCATGCTAAGTTACTGCAAGAAAAGTTCCGAGTGAAGAAGATGACGAAATCAGAGTTGAGACGAATCAAGAATGAAGCCTTTCAACTACTCAAAGCATTTCGAGAAAGTGCTATTGAAGTTGAATATCACCTTGAAAACATAGCACGAGCCATGTCTAACAACATTGATTGGCTCAACCCTGAGGGAAACATCGACTTCACCAGAAGAGACAAGGCTCCATACTACACCGACTGGTCTAGAACTCTACCAACGATTGGCCAACCAGATCAACCCAAGATTCCATTCCACTACTCATTCAAAAATGACTTGGAATTTCTTCTACACGGTAGCGATGGTTGAAAGAAATATGCTACATCACTTACACTTCCGTTCCCGGCAGCCATATACTCCAACTGCATAGCCATCGAGGAAAAGGCTACCCACATGTTTTCCAACAGCGTGGAACAGCATGACATTGATGCAATGTACGGGATTCACCATTGGCCGGAACGCCGACGAATCTACTACAAAAGCTGCCAGGTTCAAAATTCTCAACATGAAGTGTACAATGCAAAAAGGATTGTTGCTGTTAAGCATGTAGCTCTTTCGTCTAAATGGGACTACACTTTCCTCAAGAAAATCGTGGTCAAAAGAAAAGACGAAATAAATTCTGTGAAGCGGACTTTCAGAACTTGTCTCTCAACAACATTGAAGATATGTATCTTGCCAAGGTACAGGGAAGAATGAGACAATTCTCGACTGAAATTCAACGTGAATACATCAAGTCCTTGCTCATCTTCATCAGAAGCATAGTGATCCAGGAATGTGTAGAAGATTTACAACTTGCTGTTGAATCCTATCGACACGTGTCAACCTCACGGACCTCGCCTAGAACTTCCCGACATCAACGAGCTTCCACAATACACTCTCATCAACAAACCATTCGAGTAGTTTACCGTAGTGAACTACAAAGCAACTTCTTAATGGCGTGTCGAGATCTTCATATGTTTGGGGATCACACACGAAGAAGGTCGGGGCGGCTTGGCTTATAGGTTGAAGGCGATACATGAAGGCATTGGGTCTCCAAAGCGATGGAATTCTCGTGAAAGATGGGATGTTAAGAGGATCATCACTCGGATCAATGAAAGGTTGTACTGAAGGACCGATTCGAACTCGGAGAGCTTCAGTAGGTGGTCATCCCAGATTACTCTCACGGGCTATCAACACCTGATTCGCATTCACGGAAATATTCTTTGGACTACCGGTACCCTTAAACTGTTTCATTTTCTATTTGGATGTGTGATTATTTAATGACAATGGCTTGTGCACACATAATAGTGTACAACCCGTTCTTGTAATGAAAGGACCTATAGTGCGCTTGATGCCACAATCCTTATAAAAGGCGCGAAGCTTCTTACTTTTGAGTAAAACTTATCCAACCTTTCATTTTTAAAGGTTTTGCTCAAAAGAACAAGTACGCCCCTTATGATTTTCAAAACCTCAACCGTTAATATCACTAGTTGAGGGGAGTATTTCTAAAAACTTTGTTCACAAATTGTTCTTTGTTGTAATCTTCCCACAAAACTCAAAATGGTCATATTTATTCTCAACATTTCTTCAAAAATAACATATTTATATGCCAATGAATTATGTGATAAGAAATTATGTTTTGAGGGGAGAAAATTATGTGATAAGAAATATGTTGTGAAATTGCAAATGAATCGTAGTGAAAAGACTTAACCAATGAATTGACGACCGGAACTCGAAAAGACTTGTCGGACGGGTAATAATTTCAAGCTAGTTCACTAGTGATGTAAGCGTGTCTCGCGAAGGACTTGTCCGAGTAGAATGTACCATTCGAGAAACTCTTGGTAGACATGAACTTTGACGGGTTTGACAACCTTTCGAGACTTGTCCACAACTTCAAGATAGTTATTAGAGCTAGTTGTCACCTAAAAGCTGACAATGTAACTCTTTAACCATGCAACGTAACCGTGTCTCGCGGGGGATTTTCTATCTTGAGTTGATCAATTCAAAAAGTGCGCGCTCTTCTCTCACCATGCAAATTTCTGTCAAAACACTTAAGCATGTGTGGAGGGGGAGTATTTCTGCAAAATCTTAAACTTTCAACAGTGGTATTAAAATGTTTCTTATTCATAACCACTTTTAGAGATTTTTGTGAAAATGGTTTTATGGCAATGAAGTTATAAGGTGATTAAGGTTAGGAATAACCGTCCTATGATCCGCCAAAGCCAGAGGGATCTACCGAAGGACACTACCAATAGTTAGAATTAGAATTCCTTAGGTATGATTATAAAAAGGAGAAAATGAGAATCGGAGAAAGAATGAGTTGAAGAATTAAAAGAAAAGCAAAGAAAATGGTGAAAAGAAATAGCCCTTGATTATTCAACTTAGGCATGGAACGGGTTCAATTCATATACTCTTGGTTGTCACTTGATGACGCCGGTATTGAAGATCAAAGTCGTCATGGACCCGATGACGCATGCACTAAACCTTCTTAGCCACTCAAGTTTCTCTCAGCGAAGCTTGTTTCATTATCACAGGAACCCTACGTAAACTATCGGCTTTCTCTTAGAGATTCTTTGGTATTGAAGAAGGAGACCTATAAACGCATAATAAGACTATTTTACCCTTGAAATCGAAATTATAAAATACGTAAAATACACTAACGCTCATTTAGTGAAATTTAAAATCTAACTTATATTCGTGATTTTATACCTAACGAGTATATTCAAGTAATCGACATTGTACGACGGAAGTTAACGTCTCGCTAAATAGTTGGGCCTTGTTTTCGTTTCTTGGTGAACCAAAGTTGGGCCGTTTGTTTTGTTAGCTTGGACTCAAGCCAAAGCCCACACCCTCTCAAAATCCCTAAAACCGAATTTTGTACCACCTATATATACAATCACATAAACACAATTTGGAAACCCTAGTTTTGCCTCTTTTCTTTTCTTCTCTATTCGGCCGAGCACCAACTCCCTTGGTGTCGAGGGTTTGATTCCAACAAGCTAAGGTATAACATGTTCTTCTCGTCTTCCCTTGATACACTTAACATTATTAGATATGGTAACATGTTTTGTTTTGAATCGGATCTTATGTTGGCCGAACCTTATGAAACCGAAACAAATAAATATGAATCGGACCTTATCAAAATTTGAGAACATGTATTGTGAGGTGTATTGCGTGAATTTGTATTAATTATGTCAAGCTATATATATAACCGAATCACATATATATAAATGTTATCATGCTTAATACATTGAAACCCTAATTGGAATGGAACCTAAGTGTAATTAATGGTTTAAACATGTGATTATAATGGTTTTAATAAACCCTAAAACTGGACAGCATCATATGTCGAATTTGTGTGTGTCATAGATCGAATTTTATAAGTTCAATAATCTGGGTTTTTGTGGGGAAAGTTTATTTTATGTCTTAGTTAAGTTTTCCAAGTGGTTTGGTCGAATTTGGAGTTGTCTAAGTCATATTTTTTAATTTTACAAGATCAAGTGTCAAAGCTGAGAAAACGGGTCTGAAATTTAGTTGGATTGTTTGATTTTTCATTTTCAAACCATAAGGAATTGGGAGCTCTCCTTTTACAGGAGTGATATTTATGACATAAATAAATTTCTGGGAGTTTTGGGAATTTTTCCAAGGTGTCTAAACAGGTCCAATAAGTGTAAACTTTTAAGGTGTATTTTCGATTACTTTACGGACAGTGTCGGACTTGTGATTTTCCATAGGCCATTTGGCATAGATATAGAACCCACCAATTTTTGGAGACTCTTTTAACTCATGTGGGAACCACTGGGATTTTTCTTGATTTCATTTGAGCTAAGTAAGTATTTTATAAAAATCGCTAAAGTCTGGTCCGAATATGAGTTTAAGAAACTGAAAGATAAAATATGATATCAATAGGTAACACACTTACAAATGCATAAGAAGCTTATAAAATGAGAATATACTTATAACTCTAAGAATGTTAATGTGATTAATCCGTTATAACTTTAATGATGCTAATAAGTATTAAATAAATCATACTCCGTGTAGATTCGTTGGAGGAGACGCGACGTTGTATCTTCGTGTTCCTACATTCGCTTGCTTTTCTCTCATTTGCGTTAAGGTACGTATATTCGACCTTTTCATAAAGGTTCCTTATGATGTTCTTTTCGTTAGCTTTCCTATTTTACTTATTAGGGTTTCCGATGCCATTGCTATGAATCCTTTCCGATTGTTTGACTGTTGCTTATCCGAACTTATGTTTTATTGAACCATGCGATATCGATTTGAACTTTATGTTAGGAAGACTTTGATATGCATATTTGTTGAACCTTGTTATATTTGAATATGAACCTTATGATATGAGTTATCGATATGTTATTCTTTGAACCTTGTGTTTGATTAAGACACCTTGTGTCATAATTGAAATTTTGTTTGACCTAAGTTAGTTTGACACCGAGCCAAAATAATAACTAGTCATGGGGTTCCATGTCCGTGTCGTTGATGCACCTCGACATGACTCTAGGCGCGAGAGTGAAGTTCGCCACGTCCCTTATCTCGTTATATGTTATGAGCTCAAGTTATATTATATGATCAATGTATGTTTGTGGGCGTATGGATGCATCCTAGATCCGATCCGTTATCCGATATGATTTATTATAGGTGAATGATGTCGTAATGCACACGCGTCTTCATAAAACTCGGGAGCTAGCTACTCCGAATTATTTTGAGATTGTTTCTATATAGTTATGATGTTTTGATATGATATGTTCGGGCTCGTGGTAGTTAACTAAATCTTTATCCGTTATTTCTATGTTAAGTATTCGATTATGATTCGGTATGTTCAAGTGTTAATAATTATGTGCTAGGCCTATTATACGTTATTATATGTGTTTATGCTTTTGTATGTTTATGTGACTACCGTCTATTATGCTAGGTTATGATTAACATGTTTAAATATGATTCATATCTTTGTCATCGATGTTATGTTAGTTTATCGTTATGTGAATTCGTTGATCCGCAAGATGACTATGCTAGTGGGTATTTGATTATTCGTAAGTTCTTTCCGTATAACTGTTCGATTAATATTGTGAATCTTCATTATTTGTTAATATACCTATTTGTCTATAATTGATCTGCTATGTTTAGACTTTGTTTATGTTAAGATTTGATATGGGAAATGGTTTAGCGTGTGATATCTGTTCTGATAATTGCTAATGGCTTGCTATGTTTTGTTTGGTCTATTTAGTTATAGTTTGCCTACTGTGTTTTCTATCTGTATGCGTGACCTGCCATGTTTAAATTCTGCTTATACTAAAGTTTGATCTGGGAAAATGGTTTAATTTATAATGTCTGGCCTGTTAACTTACTATCTGCTATGTTATGTCTCTAGTTCATTTAATTATAGTTTTTGTAAGGTGTTCTCATTGGTATGTGTGACTACTATGTGTTGACTATTGTTTTTCATTGCTACGACCTTTGGTTAAGTTTATTAAATGTAACTTATCCGATTTGTGTGAATGTCATGTTTACTTCTAGTAGTTGTTTCGCTAGCTTTCGGTATTTCGTTTGACTTATATGTACTTAAATTGCTCGATTTATTGATTGCTGTTGATTTTGATGTGCTTCATTTGTGTCATCAATATGCTATGTGTTTGTTCTTATTTGTTGTTTGTTCTTCCGGATTTACGTATATTTGTGTTTCGCAATCCTCAATGATTCATTATTCTCGTTCCGCCACGATTTTGTTATTCGTTTCTTTGTTCAATTCGTATTTATGTTTTGTTTAGTTTTGTTTCGTTATATCATTCATTGGGCTTTGTAAGCTCACCGCATTTTCTTTTCTCTGCGGTATTAGGCATTCAAGATGAGCTTATGGGATAGCCGATCCGGGTTGAGAATAGAGTGAGAGCAAGACTTGACCTTTAGAGATCTTAGATTTATTTTGAAGTTTAACTATTTATGTTTTCTTTTTGAATATTTTGTAAAGGCTTTCGCTATTGTATAGTATTTAAAGTTCGATATGAAACCGTATTTGCGATATCTTTACCCTTGTCGGGTTGGGGTGTTACAATTATGGTATCGAGCCCTAGGTTTTAGGACCCTTAGAGCTTAGGCTATGACCCGTGAGGATTGGGTAGACATTAGGTTTCCGTCTGTTCGAGATATCTTCGATTCCTTTTGATGATCGTTCGATCGACTCGATATTCGTTTGTCTTCACCGTTTTGGCCTCCTCTTTTCGCATCGAATTTTGTTATTTTGTTTTCGCCGTCCGTTTGTCGATCGTTAGATGGAGACTACCCGCAGAGTCAAGAAGATGGTGTCGACCTGCGTTGTCGCAAGTTCCTATCTTGGAGAGGTTCGAGAAGCGAAGCCACACTCGACCGCCGTCTTCTTTGGAGATATCGGGATGTCTTTGGAGGAAGTTGGACGAATCAACCAAAGACGCAACGACGAAGACATGATTCAACCGGTGGCTGGGAAGGTTCATCTACTTCATATGATTTGGGGCGCGACGTGTGTTACTCTGATTCGTTTGTCACGCGTTTTGAGGCGGTTTGATATCTTGCTACGTGATTTTGATCGGCATTACTTTTCTTTGATTCGTTCAGAACTCGGTGTGAATCATGAAGTTTTATCGTTTAGCATTCTGGTATATCTCAGTTTTTCTTTTTGGACCGACGGTAATGAGTCACGAGGAAACGTTTTATGCTAGTTGGTGTCCTCCTTTCATTGTGATATGGTAAGTTGTTTTGATGTCGTATATGTTGTATGTATGTGATCTGGTCTGTTATAGTAGGTTACTTGCAAATTGTATGTTATCTGTATGTGGTATGTTTTGTTATGAGTTATGTGTTTTGTCATGACCCGAGACCGAATATAATGACAATAAGAACTTGTTATGTGATGCAAGTATTATGACGCCTGATCAACGTGATAATACCGAGATCATATAACTTGAACTTATTGAAATTATATGACGTCTGGGGAAATGCCTGTGGTTGATACGTGAGTGGACTTTGACTTGTATCTGATATTTGACATTTCTCATGTTCGTTTGAAATTCTGTACCTCTTTGTGAGATTTTCGTCGATATCTGTTACGTATAAGTTTTGTGCGCTTTAGACCGAAATTGTTATGCTTTGTGTAAACTATGGATTACTATGTTTGCTCTAAATGTGTATGTCTCCGTGTACCCTTATTGTGTTCGTAGGATATTTCGTGTAGTGTTTGAGGAACATTAGATCCTTTTAGTTTGATTATCTGTGATTAGTAAGACCGTTAGGATTCGTTCTGTCTATGCATGCGTTATTTTTATCATTAGATACCTGAATAAGTTAGAGCGGGTTGTTTGATTTTCGGCATTTCATCTGTTTCTGCCAATACGTTAATAAGTATATGATTATCTGTTATAAGTACTTAAATATTGGTTCGATTTCCGAAAAATATGAGTATGAGGATTTCGATAAGAACCCGTTTGTTCCGAGATGAGTTTAGCGTTCGTCATATATTCCTTGAAATTCCAAAATCCGCAATTGTTGCCGTTCTGTTACGTCTTGTCCAATTTCGATGACGAAATTTTCTTTTTAGAAGGGGAGAGTTGTAAAACCCTAAAAATATAAACGCATAATAAGACTATTTTACCCTTGAAATCGAAATTATAAAATACGTAAAATACACTAACGCTCATTTAGTGAAATTTAAAATCTAACTTATATTCGTGATTTTATACCTAACGAGTATATTCAAGTAATCGACATTGTACGACGGAAGTTAACGTCTCGCTAAATAGTTGGGCCTTGTTTTCGTTTCTTGGTGAACCAAAGTTGGGCGTTTGTTTTGTTAGCTTGGACTCAGAGTCAAGCCCAGCGAAGCCCACACCTCAAAATCCCTAAAACCGAATTTTGTACCACTATATATACAATCACATAAACACAATTTGGAAACCCTAGTTTTGCCTCTTTTCTTTTCTTCTCTATTCGCCGAGCACCAACTCCCTTGGTGTCGAGGGTTTGATTCCAACAAGCTAAGGTATAACATGTTCTTCTCGTCTTCCCTTGATACACTTAACATTATTAGATATGGTAACATGTTTTGTTTTGAATCGGATCTTATGTTGGCCGAACCTTATGAAACCGAAACAAATAAATATGAATCGGACCTTATCAAAATTTGAGAACATGTATTGTGAGGTGTATTGCGTGAATTTGTATTAATTATGTCAAGCTATATATATAACCGAATCACATATATATAAATGTTATCATGCTTAATACATTGAAACCCTAATTGGAATGGAACCCTAAGTGTAATTAATGGTTTAAACATGTGATTATAATGGTTTTAATAAACCCTAAACCGGACAGCATCATATGTCGAATTTTGTGTGTCATAGATCGAATTTTATAAGTGCAATAATCTGGGTTTTTGTGGGAAAAGTTTATTTTATGTCTTAGTTAAGTTTTCCAAGTGGTTTGGTCGAATTTGGAGTTGTCTAAGTCGTATTTTGAATTTTACAAGATCAAGTGTCAAAGCTGAGAAAACGGGTCTCGAAATTTAGTTGGATTGTTTGATTTTTCATTTTCAAACCATAAGGAATTGGGAGCTCTCCTTTTACAGGAGTGATATTTATGACATAAATGAATTTCGGGAGTTTTGGGAATTTTTCCAAGGTGTCTAAACAGGTCCAATAAGTGTAAACTTTTAAGGTGTATTTTCGATTACTTTACGGACAGTGTCGGACTTGTGATTTTCCATAGGCCATTTGGCATAGATATAGAACCCACCAATTTTGGAGACTCTTTTAACTCATGTGGGAACCACTGGGATTTTGCTTGATTTCATTTGAGCTAAGTAAGTATTTTATAAAAAATCGCTAAAGTCTGGTCCGAATATGAGTTTAAGAAACTGAAAGATAAAATATGATATCAATAGGTAACACACTTACAAATGCATAAGAAGCTTATAAAATGAGAA
This sequence comes from Chrysanthemum lavandulifolium, assembly GCA_022545495.1. Taxonomy (NCBI): domain Eukaryota; kingdom Viridiplantae; phylum Streptophyta; class Magnoliopsida; order Asterales; family Asteraceae; genus Chrysanthemum; species Chrysanthemum lavandulifolium. The sequence goes on from CM040240.1 coordinate 73,610,430, forward strand.
TATACTTATAACTCTAAGAATGTTAATGTGATTAATCCGTTATAACTTTAATGATGCTAATAAGTATTAAATAAATCATACTCCATGTAGATTCGTTGGAGGAGACGCGACGTTGTATCTTCGTGTTCCTACATTCGTTTGCTTTTCTCTCATTTGCGTTAAGGTACAGATATTCTGACCTTTTCAGTAAAGGTTCCTTATGATGTTCTTTTCGTTAGCTTTCCTATTTTACTTATTAGGGTTTCCGATGCCATTGCTATGAATCCTTTCACGATTGTTTGACTGTTGCTTATCCGAACTTATGTTTTATTGAACCATGCGATATCCGATTTGAACTTTTGTTAGGAAGACTTTGATATGCATATTTGTTGAACCTTGTTATATTTGAATATGAACCTTATGATATGAGTTATCGATATGTTATTTATTGAACCTTGTGTTTGATTAAGACCGTGTCATAATTGAAATTTTGTTTGACCTAAGTTAGTTTGACACCCGAGCCAAAATAATAACTAGTCATGGGGTTCCATGTCCGTGTCGATGATGCACCTCGACATGACTCTAGAGCGAGAGAGTGAAGTTCGCCACGTCCCTTATCTCGTTATATGTTATGAGCTCAAGTTATATTATATGATCAATGTATGTTTGTGGGCGATGGATGCATCCTAGATCCGATCCATTATCCGATATGATTTATTATAGGTGAATGATGTCGTGTGCAATACGCGTCTTCATAAAACTCGGGAGCTAGCTACTCCGAATTATTTTGAGATTGTTTCTATATAGTTATGATGTTTTGATATGATATGTTCGGGCTCGTGGTAGTTAACTAAATCTTTATCTCGTTATTTCTATGTTAAGTATTCGATTATGATTCGGTATGTTCAAGTGTTAATAATTATGTGCTAGGCCTATTATACGTTATTATATGTGTTTATGCTTTTGTATGTTTATGTGACTACCGTCTATTATGCTAGGTTATGATTAACATGTTTAAATATGATTCATATGTTGTCATCCGATGTTATGTTAGTTTATCGTTATGTGAATTCGTTGATCCGCAAGATGACTATGCTAGTGGGTATTTGATTGTTCGTAAGTTCTTTCCGTATAATCTGTTCGATTAATATTGTGAATCTTCATTATTTGTTAATATACCTATTTGTCTATAATTGATCCGCTATGTTTAGACTTTGTTTATGTTAAGATTTGATATGGGAAATGGTTTAGCGTGTGATATCTGTTACGATAATTGCTAATGGCTATGCTATGTTTTGTTTGGTCTATTTAGTTATAGTTTGCCTCTCGTGTTTTCTATCTGTATCGTGACCGCCATGTTTAAATTTCGCTTATACTAAAGTTTGATCCGGGAAAATGGTTTAATTTATAATGTCCGCCTGTTAACTTACTATCCGCTATGTTATGTCTCTAGTTCATTTAATTATAGTTTTGTAAGGTGTTCTCATTGGTATGTGTGACTACTATGTGTTGACTATTGTTTTCATTGCTACGACCTTTGGTTAAGTTTATTAAATGTAACTTATCCGATTTGTGTGAATGTCATGTTTACTTCTAGTAGTTGTTTCGCTAGCTTTCGGTATTTCGTTTGACTTATATGTACTTAAATTGCACGATTTATTGATTGCTGTTGATTTTGATGTGCTTGATTTGTGTCATCAATATGCTATGTGTTTGTTCTTATTTGTTGTTTGTTCTTCCGGATTTACGTATATTTGTGTTTCGCAAATCCTCAATGATTCATTATTCTCGCTCCGCCACGATTTTGTTATTCGTTTCTTTGTTCAATTCGTATTTATGTTTTGTTTAGTTTTTGTTTCGTTATATCATTCATTGGGCTTTGTAAGCTCACCGCATTTTCTTTTCCGCGGCAGGTATTAGGCATTCAAGATGAGCTTATGGGATAGCTGATCTGGGTTGAGATTAGAGCTGAGAGCAAGACTTGACCTTTAGAGATCTTAGATTTATTTTGAAGTTTAACTATTTATGTTTTCTTTTTGAATATTTTGTAAAGGCTTTCGCTATTGTATAGTATTTAAAGTTCTGATATGAAACCGTATTTGCGATATCTTTACCCTTGTCGGGTTGGGGTGTTACAGACCCTCTCCCTAGTCTCCGCTCAGGAAAACCATAGTGCAATATTGAGTCTAGAGCTACGAGATTCATCAAAAGATGTCTTAGGTACACTTGACAATTCATCGCTTGTCGTTCAACAAAAAGAACGCAAGTGATATATTATCGTGTCCTTCACAGATCTTAGCAATCTGTCGAGAACATTTATGAGAGGTTCACATATGTGATCCTCAATGATTGAATGGAAACTCCGCCTGTGGTCAACTTCATACACGACAAAGCAGTCACCGGTAACTCCCCGTGGATTACGCTTAGTGTGTCTCAAACGGTCTGATCGTGAGGTGATGCTTGATTGTACCAATGACTCATCCGAGCTGTAGGTGTACTTCTGCACATCGTGTTATCTCACTTGTGGGACTCCGGTTCGAGAACGGCTTTTGTGAGAATTAGAGATGTGTTTTCACACTATGTCGTCAACACTCGAAATTCAAACTTGTAAGTGCGGAACCGCTTATTACTAACCGTGTGTATTTTTCTTCTTATGGAAGCTCGAGCGGACCGATCGTGCGATTCTTCACATGCTCATACCAACATCATCACTAATGCAAGTTCTCTCAAAAGGCAACACAAAATTCGAATGATTCTTCGTCAAATCAAAGAATCTACAAAGTTTAAAGACTAAGAGAACTTCATCGATCGTAATCCAACGTTAAAGGCGTGTGAGCATGTTGAAGAAAGACGTGGAACACCGGAGCAACGAAGCGCACTGATGTAGACAACAACAACATACTATCACTATCATCACAAAGAAAAAGATCAAAGAACAAAGAAAATGATGACCTCAAAATAGAACTGTTCAAAGGAAACAATTTCTCTACTCTCGGGAGATTGTTCGAATCAAGAAAATTCTTCTCACAAGAAAGAAGAATGTCAGAAGATGTCAAAGCTACTATTACATCTGCACCTACAACGTTTATTACTCTTTCATTCATCACCAACACTTAGGGGGAGATTGTTGGAATCACTCCTAAACCTTAATTCAAGTGTTAGTGATTCACATGTAATAGTTAGCTTAATATGGCCTTTATATTAGTTATTAAGCTAAGGCTTATGTAGAAGGCCCATAAGCCTTGGCCCAAGCCCATAAGAAGGGAAGGAGTCTAGATGTGTTGCCCTAGCTCCTTGCCCTATAAATACTCTTGTAAACCTTCTATTGAAGGTTGGTTGTTCACTTCTCAATATACTTTACGCATAACCTTTCTCTCATATATTCGTGTGTGTTGTTTAGTGTTCATCCGATCCTTTCTCTTCTCTATTTCTTATATTCTTACTTGTGTTACTAATATGGGAACCTAACACTCTCCCTATAGTTTTTGACTTTTATCGTGTTTGGTCCTTGTGATTTGTATTTTTTTTACTAGTCTCAATGACCAAACTCAATACGAGTCAAAACCATAATGAGAGGATCCATTAAAAAAAAGCTGTAGGGACCAATTTCATTAAACCCGACAAACTACATAAACGATTTATGAAATTAACTCTTAGTTTTATTAATATACATTAGCAACGCTGCGTTGTGTACTGAGAAGAAAACTAGTTATTGACCTTCATTTATGATAATGATCTCGATGGACAGAGAATGATATTTTTCCAAATTGCATGTACGTTAAATGTAGGAGGGTGAAGAGTGTATCAATAGAGGTGCACAAAACAGTTAACCGGTTCGGTTTGACGGCCGGTCAAACCCGAACCGGTTTGGGTCAACGAGAAAAAACCGGTCAAGGCGGTTAACGGTTCGATTCCGAACCGGATGTGAAGGTCGAAAACCAACCGGTCCAAATGGGTTTGGGCTCGGTTTGGGACCGGTCTAGACCGGTTAACCGGTTTTGACCGGTTCTAGTATATTTTTTTTCGTTGTCGTTTGTCATCGTTTTCTTGTTTTGTGTATTAATAAACTAGAACTTTTATTTAATAGAACGGAGAATACATGATACATCACACATTACACATAAACTTAAAACATAACACATAATAACATAAACATAAAACATCGATAACTTGATAAGCTACTCAACGTCGACTCGAGGTCTCGAATCAGGCATCAACTGCAGGTGCATGGCGGCAATACCTCTGTGTGTGAGCCCTCAACGCCGCATTGGAAGTGGGTTTGAAGAAACATAAACGATGCTTACATTGAGCCTTTCGCATGCCATCCAACATTTCGACGTAGTGGTAGTGAGCCCAAACATTTGGTACACGGTCTACCGGTAAATAACGAACAATCACCGGTGGCGGGGGTGGCGAAGGTGGTGCAGGATCATCATCAGCTATAGTAAAAATGTGAAATGCTTCCGATTTTTATTTTTTAGAGTTTATTTTAATTGTATAAAAGTTGTAAAGAAATAAAAACACAATTTATCTATTTATACTAGTCTTACAATGGCAAACTTGTAAATATAAAAAAAATCAAATTTTGAAAGTTTACCCGCCTTCCCGCTCAAAAAAATTCAAAATTTGAAATTTTAAAATTTTAATATTTGGACCGGTTTGACCGGTTTTAACCGGTTTTGGACCGGTTCATAACCGGTTTTTAACCGGTTAACCAATTGTGAATTCAAAATTTTGAATTTTTAAAATTGCCACGGTTTCAAAATTTTGAATTTTTAAAATTAGTAACGGTTTTAACCTGTTAACCGCTTTTTTTTCGTTTTCAACATTTAACAAACTTACTTGAATAAACTTCAACTTTTATTTATAACGTCGGAAATACATAAACCGAAAGGAAATACATAAACTTAAAAGAAATACATCAAAGGAAATACATGAACTTAAAACATAATACGTAAGCATAAACGTCCTAATAGTCGTCATCGGATCCCTAGCTTGAGCGGTTGATCTTGTCTTAGTTCTTCATCCGAAAGCATCCGATTTCACCCGCTTGTGCCTCTTCCATGTAGACATCCCTTCAAGTCTGCGGCATTTTCAAGATCGTCTTATTTTGCACTCGCTTCATTCGCCCAAGTGATCTTTCAAACCCATACACATCTCCAAAGAAGCCGGTGTGAGTCTTTTTCGGATTTGATAAAACCCTTCCACTTGTTGAAAAGCGGATTCGTAAGCTACCAAGTAGCTTGTACACTTAGTATATCACGAGCCATTCGGGATAGAACGGAAACATTGTTTCCTTTGCTTTCCAAAACGCCAACACATCAAAGTTTTCAACTTGTTCGGCCGAATATGTGAGATAAAATCGGTTGTGATATATCTTTCATATTCACCGCTCGCTAAGCCATCATTTCTTAACCGTTTGTTGGGATTATCTCTTATCTTTTATGCAAAGCAAGTATCGGATTCCCTCTAAAACCCCTTGATGATGATGAAGAAGTTTCCGTCACAGTAGGAGGTGGGTTACCATATTTTTCAAAATAATATTGCCACAAACTTTTAAAACAATGGCCAAAGGACTCTTTTGCATCATTAGCATAGTTCGGGTTTGACGTGAAACAACCCAAATCAGTCACAATCTAGTCGATAAGCACCTCTACCCCATTTACATTATAACATGGATTTAATGCGGCCGCACAAGTAATTAACGGTGGCAAAGTTTCAAAATATTTCAAAAGCTTTTCTTTCATCCCGGAAACCATGCTTGTATAAACACCACCATGAAATTCAAATGCGGAAATTTGTGAAGATATCAAGAATAGTTGCTCGAGTACCAAATGAGCCGTTGGATAATAAACTCCCGACAATGTTTTTGTTGCGTTGTAAAAAACTTCAAGTATTCGGGTTAGTTTTTCAATAGTATCCCAATTGTCGGCATCAAATGGAGCACACCTACCCCTTCCCGACAATTTCTCATCATGAAAATATTGCAAAGTTACCTTTTGTTTTAAACCACTTATGAACATAAGATAAGTGGAGTTCCATCTTGTTTCAACATCCCAACAAGGTTGTAACCAAGGTTTCTCCGCACTTTCACACAACCGAATGTATGCATTATATCTTTTATTACCCTTTTTAAAAACATCGACTAACATTCTTTTAAAACCTTCTCTCACTTCACTCAAATGCGGATCTTTTAATCCCGCTTGCACGACCAAGTTAATGATGTGTGCAACACATCGACTATGAAAAAAATCTCCATTACAAGGTGGATCGTATTCCATTTTTAGTCTACCCATTGCATTTGTGTTGTTACTAGCATTATCCAACGTTATTGAATTTTTTTTTCTGTCAAGTTAAATTTGTGAAACACTTTTTTCAACAATTTGTATAAAGCTTCTCCGGAGTGAGGAACCGGAAAGTTTTCAAATGCTACGACTCGCTTCATCATTTGCCAACTTTCGGGATCAACCCAATGTGCGGTAACACAAAGGTACGAAAATGGCAAATTATGAGGAGCGGCCCAAACATCGGTTGTTAAATTAACACAAGCATCTATATTTAAAAAAGTATTTTTTAAATCTTGCTTAGCCGTTTTCCAAATTTTCATAGCATCGCGTTTAAGAGTCATACGACTTACATGATGGTACTGCGGTTGCATATAATTCTGGTACACCTCCGTCGTCCCATCGTGGTCATAGTGGTTGAACGGCAAACCACGTTGAATCACCAAACCAGCCAATTTTTGACGAAGTAAATCATGATCGTATGCAAAAATAGTCCCGTCTCGAGCCATGGACGATTGACCGGCTTTCGGAACCGATTTGAGTGCCTTGCAATACTTTTGTTTGATGTGAGCCCTCAACGTCGAGTTGGAACCGATGCACAATATACTCAAGCAATATTTACATTGAGCCTTTTTCACCGTCCGACATTAGGACGTAGTTGTAGTGTTCCCATGGATCTTTTACACGGTCGCATGGTAAAACTTTCAAAACCGTCGCTGCACTTGTTAAACCAGCTTTGGTTTTGGTGGTGTTGTTGGTGTTTGAACTTTCCATTAGTGTTTAGTGAAATACTTTCGGTTTTGATTTTTTTGGAGTGTTTTTTGATTGCTTGAAAGTGGTAATTAACCAAATACATAACACATCTATTTATACTAACATTTGTATGGCAAAATGGTAATTTTTGAAACATATTTAATAATATCCCCCCCCCCCGCTCCCCTCTTTCAAATTTCAAATTCAAAAGTTTAAAATTCAAAAAAATCAAAAAAACCCGCCCATATGCAAAAAACCGGTTCCTAACCGGTTAACCGAACCGGTTTGGTTATTCGGTTAATAAAAACCGGTCTCCAAACCGGTGGTTTTTTCAAAATGTCTAACCGGTTCCTAACCGGCGGTTTGGATAAAAATCGGACCGGTTATGGTCAAAGCCGGTTTTGACCGGTTGGGTTTTTCGGTTTATCTTCGGATGCGGTTCGGTTAATCGGTTCAGATGTGCACCTCTAAGTGTATGTATACAAGTGTTGTAACATGTTTGTATTTACATATTTTGCTCCTATAACATGTAACATGTTGTAACATGTTTGTATTTACTGTAATATGATTAATAATAATAAGACTAAAATACACCGTTGGTCCCTAAACTTGGCAAGACGCATTGCGATGAGACTAAACTGGGCCTTTTCATCGTTGGGGGTCCCTATTTCAAGTTTTTCACTCGTTACAGGTCCTTTGACAAAGTCAAATTCTGATTTTTGTTTTGTAGTCGAGGGTATTTTAGTCCATACACATTTATACTTTTATAACACATTTATATTTTATCCCTTCATCTTTCATCCTCGTCATCATCTCCCCAAATCATTCATCTCTCCAATAATCATCTCCCCAACATTCATCATTCATCTTTCATCCTGGTCTAAAATAATAGATCTATTCATCATTCATCATTCATCTTTCATCCTAAATACATCTATACTATCTAATATATGAAAATACTGTACCACCCCCCTAAAGCACAGCATTAAATTTTATTATTAAAAACCCTTCCATATTTAGCACAAATGTACAACACCCAAATGCATGAACACGTGACCACGTGAGGTAGCCTATGACTTCTTCAGTACGCTCCTTCTTTCTGTTTTGGAAACTCATTAAAGCTTTTAATTCTGCGTTACAATTTCACCTCCTATTATTGGATTCAAATCATATCAATCTTCTGTTTCATTCCAATCAAGAGAAACACAGGAGTTTTATTTCAAAAAAATCAAAACCACTGTTCTATGAACACATCTAGAAAGTTAAAAAACCATTGTAAAAGATTATGTGCTCATGTTTTTGCTTATTTCTTGACGTTGCATATTGCTTTTAATGATTTTGGGTTTTGATTTGATTCATTTACTATGGATCTTAAGATGGAGAAGGTGATTACCTTTCAACTCTAATTACAATACCTTTCACTATTTTTAGAATTTTTATATGATCTCGCTTATATTTTTGATTGCGTGTTTGAGTTATTTACGATTTTGATATTTGTTTTTGAGTTTTGGGGTTTTTCATTGTAATTGGGACTAATTTAATTGCTTTTTGTCATTGATTTTTGTAGGGAATTATGCAGCAAATGGCGATTACTCAATACAAAGAGATGATGTTTTTGTTCGAAAAGGTTTTACAAATTTTTTAACCTTTTGATTGTTATGTTTTTTTTTTTCGTGAAGCAACTGAGTTTGGTGTGTATAGAATTGATTGATGGAATTATATGTACACTATGTGTTCGATGAAATGCGTGAGAAACTAATTTCGTTATCAATTGCATCTTTATTGTTTCAAGTTGTTTAGTTCTCTTATTATCCTGAAATTTCCTACCGGTGGTAAGTAGTTGAACTTTCTACACTTCGTAATACTCTTTTCTGCTTAGATTATGTTGAAGGTCAATAATTTATAGGATTTATTTGTCTAATTCTGTGTTTTCCTACAATCCCAAAATTATGAACGCATATCTCTTATCGTTGCTTAAAGATTGTAACCGTAACTTGGCACGACAACGGCTGGATGGCATCATTATGCAACCGTCTTTGTTTGTAGTCATGGCTGGTCATACATCTTTTTCACCTTGTTTTGTTATAAAATCTGAGCCTAATAACTACCTTTGTATATGCATGATTATCATACTTTTTTATTTACAGCCTTACTCCACTTTACTAGACGACCGTCTTTTACGCATCTTGACAGGTTCAGTGGTACAAAAGTTTCTGATAATTGGTCCTCTGCATTTAACCATAAGAGCAGGTTATGTGATATTACATTAGATCAGGTTATGTGATATTTGGAACTCGGATAACTTTTTATCTTTTACTACTCGGTGTTGACATACGCTATGATCTCGCGAAGATCAAGTTATGAGCAAGCGACCCTTAATGAAAGAATGCAAGACTATAAAAGAGATTGACGGAAAGTAGATGGTCGTCTTCAAATGGTTCCAATGATTCTCCAAATGGATATGGCATTGAGAAAATTGATAAGTTCCCATAAAATAATCGAGCCGATTATGCAAGTTGCGCCAAAGGGAAGGTAGCAACTCAATACCAATTTTCATCTTTTAGCTGGTCTCCTTTCATTTAGACCATAAACATGAGTTTCTCTTATGTGTATTTCAGGTTCAAACAATAAGACAAGGATATCTTTCAAAGCACTCTTCAAACTTGAGGGGTGACTGGAAAAGAAGGTTTTTTGTTCTTGACAACCGAGGAATTTTTCTATTATTACCGAAAACAAAGCAACAAACCATCTGTAAGTTGGAATTACAATGCACATTATAGGGGCTGGCCGTCAAATTTTCTCTATTGCTCTTTATTAAGATTTATCGTTTGATAGGGTTGTGGCAGTCAAATATCCGCTCAAAGAAATAGTTTTGGACTTGGTCATGGGCTGCTGAGTCATTGGCTTTCATGTCATCATCAACATGGTGGGGGCGGAGTACACGACGAGAAATTTGTTGCTATGTTCTCGATTTTTATTATGTGATAGCAATTGAAACCGTTATTTCATCTTTTTAGTTATGTGATATTACATTAGATCGGGTTATGTGATATGTGTAACTTTCGGATAATTTGTTTATCTTGCGTCTTTACTTTTGAATACATGAAGTGCCTGTCTTTTGTTCTTTTGAGATGCCCACTTTTCAAATTTTGAAGGTTTATGGTGCTCTTCGAGCTACTTTCAAAATGGTGCTTATGTTGAACGCACAAATTCAAGTTGATGGTGGTGGCAGCACCTCTGTCCTTGAAGTTTGCAACCTTATTGTTCTTCGGGTATGGTCATTTAGTTTCTATAGAATATTGTGAAACCTTACAGAAAAGATCTCTGTTGAGGTGGAAAGATGGGGTTGGGTAATGGTTTTGGGCAAAACGGGTTAATTTTAGTACGTTCATTGTGGGTTGGCTTGGCCTATAGACACTTTTTGGTAATTTTAATGAATTTCATTAATGTTTCTATAACGTTGTTTTGTTAAAAATACAGGAATGTTTTGAATAAAAGCGGTTTATTTGATTTATGCATTTGAATGTAACCGGAGACTTTCGACCGTTCTTTACCTTAAAAACTTTAGGTTTACCCGCTTGACCCGTTAGTTATCGATTATAGCCTACTTACCTACATGAGCACGTTTACCGACAAATGTGTCAAGATTTCCACCTATATTTTTTTATTTTTATTCTTTAAATGTATAGAGATAATATTATGAGATTGATTGTAACCGCATCGGTTTGGCGGGAGAACTCGAGCATCAACTCAAATACAAACTTGGTTGTTTATGGCCAAGGACTTATGAGGTTGTCCGGTCGGTGACGCCAATTAGAGCACAAAGACATCCTCTCATTATTCTATAACATAAGCTAAGGTCTTCTCGAAAATATATATGTTTGTTTACCAAGTTCTTTTATGTTCATATGCTTTTTCCTTCCAAGTGCGCTTGGAGAATTTCTTATATAACTACCTACTATTCATGATTGGGCGGGTTCTTTGCTTGAAGCCCCAATAGATGATGATCGAGCGAGAACCATGTGAGTATAAAGATGTAGTTTTTTCTTTTCTTTTCGCTACTAAGGTCTTTGGTAACACCATCGTGTATCAACCTATCTAATACCCTCTATGGCAACAGTAACCAAATCCCATTGTGAGAATCCAACATGCCTAATAGATTTGATCTATCCACCGATGATTGTCATTATAACCACACACTTTCGTTTTCACTACAAGTAAGAATCATTTTAAACTTTCTGGGATATGCATTAATAAATCAACATATTATAGATTGCAAGCTTTTACTATTTAACTGGATGAACATTGTGCTAATTTTGTGAATTACATTTGAATGTTTGGTAGATTTATCGTATTGAAGATATAGTTTTGAACATATTATAAATACCATTTGAACTCAATACCATTTTTCCTCTCTTTAGCTGGGGCTCCTTTCATTTAGACCATAAACCTGAGTTTCTCTTATGTGTATATCAGGTTCAAACACTAAGGCAAGGATATCTTTCAAACCGCTCTTCAAACTTGAGCGGTGATTGGAAAAGAAGGTTTTTTGTTCTTGACAGCCGAGGAATGTTATATTATTACCGAAAACAAAGACAAACCATCCGTAAGTTGGAATTCCAATGCACATTATAGGGTTGGCGATCAAATTTGCTCTATTGCTCTTTATTGGAAGATTTATCGCTTGATAGGGTTACGGAAGTCAAATATCCGCTCAAAGAAATAGTTTTAAACTTGGTCATGGGTCATTGAGTCATTAGCTTTCATCTCATCATCACCATGGTGGGGTGGAGTACACGACGATAAATCATTGTTATGTCTCTCGATTTTTAGTTACGTGATAGCAATTGAAACCGCTTAGTTCATCTTTTTAGTTATTTCATATTACATTAGATCGGGTTATGTGATATGTGGAACTCGAGATAATTTGTTTATCTTGTGCTACTCGTGTTCGCACTTTTCTTTTCCATAAAGAAGCATTGATTCCGTCTATATGGTTGAACGCCTCCAAGAATACCCCAAGATAGGTGACAAAAATGTGGAAGCGGCTCAAAGAAATCACACATCATTTTGAATATCGTACCCTCCAAAGAAAGATGGCGTAGTTAATATGATATGAAGATATGTTAGGACTAAAGTTCATGCTAAAAGACTTGCCATTAATAGGGACCTTTTGTTTTATAAAATGTAGTTTCGTGGAGAGATATAGAATGGAGAATTCCAAACATGAAAACACTCAATGATAATAGCATGTTTTCATTATCTGTATATTGATAACTAATGTAAAACAATAATTGCAGGTTAGTTTTAACACCAGTTGATCTTGATGAATACCAAGGTAAGCATTCTAGATGTATCGTTAAGTACAAAGTAAAATTTTCAATTTGGCAGCAAACATCACTCCTATGAACCGATCAACAAAGCACGTTGGTACACATCTGAAAGATTCTCAGAACATCTTTGCTTTGTTGGCGACATTTATCAAAGTTGACATGTAAGTTCCAATTGTACATATATATTATTTACGTGTTTCTTGGATGAAGGACAGAGAGTTGCAATAGGACACGTAGCACCAAATACAATAAGATTATTAATTTCTGATTGACAAGATGGTGCTTTGATTGGGGTATCTGGTCAAAATATAGACCATATAATGAAATCTACGGGTGTAACCGTTACTGTACTTGCTCAAAACAGTTGCCTTTATGTACATCGCTCATGAATCGGATAGAGTAGTGCAACCGAGCTAGACATGCACCGCCATTTACAAAAAAAAGAGTCGATTTATAGAGTAGTGCATCCCGATCTTTTCTTTTATTTTTTCTTTTGGAGACTTAAATAAACTTATGTTATTCAAGTATTTTATGAGTTCAACCCACCAGCTTATTCAAGTATTTTATGAGTTCAACCCACCAGCTTATTCAAGTATTTTATGAGTTCAATCCACCAGCTTATTCAAGTATTTTATGAGTGCAACCCACCAGCTTATTCAGGTCCTTTATGACCCAATTTAAATATGTGTTACCTGTCACCCCGTTTGACCAATGTAGATAAACTGGACGAGATAGATTGTTTTGCAGGCGCCAAAGGAGAAATCAACCCTACTGTCATTAAAGCCTGTGAAATCCGGTGATGGAAAGGAGAAGAGAAAAGTCATTATTCTGATATGTTCGTTTGTTATATTTTATGATATTATCGATTAATTGAATTGTTGTGCTGAATGTAGATTTGGTTCAAATTGCAGGAATGGATCAAAGGAGAGCAAAAGGAGAAGGTGAAAACATGATGTTGTGATAAGTCTACTTAAGCGATGGGAAACCTACTCAGCGTGGCTTCCGGACTCATTGGTCGTCCATCAACAATAGGTTGTCTGAATTCTTTGATGGCCTATCTGTGATCACACCTCCTTTGTTGTACGAAGGGAAAAAAGATAAAGTTTATGGAGAAGTTGCAGAGGTAGGCATGGTGACTTCTCTATTTCTTATGTTTGGATAGATATTAGGAAGTCCGGTGATTTGGTTGCTCAGCATAATATAGTGTAGTTCAATCAATGTATCCTCACACACGCCTTCATGGTTTGTGTCTTTTGTAAGAACAGGCATGATAGTCATAACCATCTCTTCTTTAAGTGTGATTTTCATGGTAAATCTTCGCATAAATCGAAAAGTATGGTTAGATTGGATTACACTCCAAACTGTTGGACTGATATTCAACAGTATATGTTGAATAGGCCTATCAATAAATCTATTTGGAGTTTCTTTCAAATATTGGTCATTGGCCTTTGTAGCCACGGATGTTAACCTGCACCGACTCCGGGCTATCCAAAAGGGTAGTCGTCGTGGGATTAGTCGGCTCGCAATGTCGAGTCGGAAACCCATGTTACCAAAACAAAAAAAATATTGGTCATTGGAGCTTCTATTTATTATGTTGGCAAGAAAGAAATCTGAGAAATTTCCAAGACAAAGCTAGACCGTTATGTTTGTAATCTCATTAAAGATACTGTTGTGATTAGAATCATGAGCCTGAGTTTGAATGCTTCTCCTCAAGTCTTTGAAGCTGAAATATTTGGGAGTTTCATGTTGTGAAAATGATAGAAAGAGGGTCCAATTTACTCCATGTAAATAATTCGTCTTCTTTGTTCTTTTTTAGATAATGGTAATGTTTTTTGGTTTTATTGGCAGTTCAAATGGTATTGCCTATTGGTTCAAATTGAGAGAGAAGGAGGGAAATTTAAATGTGAGGTTTATATTTATGTCTCGAGTTACCATAGTGATTTTCGTATGGTGAACTACGGAAAGAGTAACTGGCGGTATAGAAACAGACATAGTTGTTATAAGGATGGTTTTTGTTGGAATACTGGTCTTGGTAGCAGTGTGGGATCTTGCTAATGTGGACTGAAATTGCTAATCTAATAAGACTGATCGGCTTTTGGAATGGAGCATGGACATTCTCTCAAAGACAAGAGTTGTTATTTTGATGTATTTTGTTGATTTTTTGGTTTTGTATTTTGTAGTTTAGGGTCATTTAAACTGATTTCTCTTCTTTGTACGTTGTCAAAGCATGTTTTGGGATGGTTATTTGACTATGCTTACATGGTCCATATAGTGCTCCTTTGTATATTCTTTGAGCGTATTGCTACTAGAGTATTCTCAATATGAGCTTCAACTTGAAAACTAAAAATCTATAAAGTGCTTTGTGCTATACCATGTTAACCCGATTTAGGTTATGCTCACCTATTATTATATATTCTTATTTACAAAATACTTTTTTGAACAAAATACTACTATTGATTCTTATTTACAAAATACTACTATTGATTCTATTACGCATTGGCTTTATACTACGTTGAATTATTATTACTTACTATTCCTTTCAGAAAAATGATTCAACCTGTTTATTTTTGTTGTTCTTTCTTATTTTGTTTACACACTTAATTGTTTGATGCATAATCTCTTTTAAAACCCCATGATTCCATGGGTCAATAACCTATGCGCAAATGACCATCCGAACATACCTACGAATAGTTTATTGAACACTACTAAAAATGTAGTCTACGAAGAGGTTTTTTACGGTCTATGATCAATTTTCAAGAGATATGTACGAATATTCATATAATGTCATTTATGCCGTTTTTTATTTTATGTTTTATTATTATTATTATTGTTTTTACACGTATTATCACTCACAAAAATGTTTTACTTACACTTTATTTTTATACTTATTAGGTGCTCACCAAATGTTCATTGGCTTATTTTTAAGGGCGATCAAGATTGGAGCTCACGTGCATGGTCATTTATTACATTATTAGTTACAAGCATTATACTATATACTATCATTCACTTATTACTTCATATTCCTTTCCAATAAATAATTTAGCATGTTTACTTTTTGTTCTTTTCTTTATTTTGTTTACACACTATTTTTTTTCAATATCTCTTCTAAGAAGAGGTGGCTTTGGATTCAACCCATATATCAAGTGAAGTGATAGCACAATAACTCCCTTGCTTAGAATGAATTGTTATTTTTTAGATGATTGATTTTTGAATAGCAGAACTGGATCTACTTCCTATATGGTTTATATTAAACTTTTTATTTGGCATTTTTTAGATGAACTGTTATTTTTTAGATAATTGTTTTTGATGAGCAAGACTGGATCTACTTCCTACATGGTCCATATTAAACTTTTTATTTGGCATTTTTTAGATGAATTGTTATTTTTTAGATAATTGTTTTTCGATGAGCAGAACTGGATCTACTTCCTATATGGTCCATATTAAACTTTTTAGTTGGCATTTTTTAGATGAATTTTTATTTTTTAGACGATTGTTTTTTATAAGCAGTACTGTATCTACTTCATATATGGTTCATATTAAAAATTTTATTTGGCATTTTTTAGATGAATTGTTATTTTTTAGATGATTGTTTTTTGATGAGCAAAAATGGATCTACTTCCGATATGGTCCATATTAAACTTTTTATTTGGCATTTTTTAGATGAATTGTTATTTTTAGATGATTGTTTTGATGAGCGAATGGATCTACTTCCTATATGGTCCATATTAAATTTTTATTTGACATTTTTAGATGAATTGTTATTTTTAGATGATTGTTTTTATGAGCGAATCGAATCGATGGGAAGATATTATACAGGGCATTAACATCACGAAGATGATTTTTGAATACGTTAGCTTGCTAAAAGTATGCCAAATTAAGACAACACCTTTATCAGTTTTCTTGATACTTGATAGCATAGAGCGATTATCATTTGTCAAGACATGATCATTTAGATTATGAGTTGCTTATGTCGTTCTTATAATTAATATTATTAATAAGATTCTAAGTTGATGATTTTTATGTAACTATTACTTTATGTGAATTTGTGGTAACTTCATTATCTTCCATGTAGCAAGTCTTTTTTTATTTCAAAATATCATCATATTAAATGATTTAATATAACTGAAATTAATGACATATTTGTTACTCCATTTAAATGATTTGTAAAAGTTACTCTTCAGATCATTAGCTAAATTATCTCTTTTTCAAACTCTATATACTTAAACTTGAATGAATGTCTTTTCAACTTCATATCCATATTATATTGTCATACAACAGTTTAGGAAAAATATATAATTGTTTAATTTCTCTAAAAGTAAAACGATTGTAATCGATTATCATCATGGATGATGAAACACTCCACCAAACACCGTAAAACGCTCGCCGCCTAATCCCGAGAATAGGAAACCTAAAAATGGACAAAGTTCGTCCATGTCCAACAAGAATTACAAATCGTCGGGAGATGCAACTCAATTTTCAAGTGAGACTTTTGCACAAAATATGATTATGGATTCCGGTTCAACCAATAGAAGACTATCGCTGACAGAATTGTTGAATTGTAAGATTATCTTCAATATAGAATTACACATTTTATTCATAACCTTTTTGTACCTATGGTACCTTTGTAACTATTTTTCTTCATGCATTAGATAATCCTCTACATGTAGATATCGCTTCCAACAGATATACCAACATCATCGACCAAAAAAGAGGCGACCATCATCGGTGTTTAGTCATGAAAGGCGACCTTTAACCGACGTGACTAATCGTTAGTTTCTTATAAATAATATGCAGTAACAAAATTCAGTTTACTACTACTTGTGTTGTTACTTTAAACTATTCGATAGTCATGGTTTACCACTCAATTTGCTATTTGACATAGATAATCCACACCGAGTAAATACATCATCTCTGTCACAAATGGCCACTACAAGCTTACCTTTACACATTCATCAAGGTTTGCTTACTTTGCTTATATAAGTTTGTTTAGATACTTTCTTCAAGTGTAATTCGACATGGCTGGCTCATTTTAATTTTCTAACCTTGATTTAGGAAACGCGGGACAAAATAGAAGCACCTTATCGTCCTACAGTATTCAGCAAAGTCCTTTACAAAATGGTAAACTATAAGCTACAATCTTAATTCATTGCTTTACACTTACCTAGGTAGATTACTTACATTAGTGTCTATTTATATTGATATAATCTTAGACTTATATGTTATGTTGCAACATCTACTGAAATATCAGCTGAAGCTTACACTCCACCAATGAATAGTTTGAATGTCAAACGTAGGCAGCAATGGTCACAATAGATGTAACGTGTCGCCTTACAATATTCTCCCAACTCCTTTACAGCATGGTAAACTATAAATAGAATATTTAGTTTTTGTGATTGTATGTTTAAAAGTAATTTGTTTGGTTAATGAGTGTTTTGAATGCGAAAACTGTTACAGCTACATCTCAGGTTGCACAAAATACTCAAATATAACACCACAACGTATCACTACTTCAGTCAACGCATAACCAAGGTACACATTATACAAATCACAGCCAACCATAGAGAATTTTATTTGTTTTTGTTCTTCTTTGTTTCAGTTTTTACTTTGTTTTCGCATTATGTTTTTAGGAGACATTATAATATAAATTTCTATATAAATAGGCACCAATTCTGTGAACAAAAACACTCCTCAATTAACTCCTGTTGTCGCACTACGCATAAAAAACAATCATCTAAAAAATAACAATTCATTTAAAAAATGTCAAATAAAAAATTAAATATGAACCATATAGGAAGTAGATCAAGTCCTACTCATAAAAAATAATTATCTAAAAAATAACAATTCATCTAAAAAATGCCAAATAAAAAGTTTAATATAGACCATATAAAAAAGTAGAACCAGTCCTACTCATAAAAAACAATCATCTAAAAAATAACAATTCATCTAAAAATGTCAAATGAAAACTTTAATAAGGGCCATATAGGAAGCATATCCAGTCCTACTCATAAAAAACAATCATTTAAAAAATAACAATTCATCTAAAAAATGCGAAATAAAAAGTTTTATATGAACCATATAGGAAGTAGATCCAGTCCTGCTCATAAAAACAATCATCTAAAAAATAACAATTCATCTAAAAAATGTCAAATAAAAAGTTTAATATGGACCATATAGGAAGTAGATCCAGTTATACTAATAAAAAACAATCATCTAAAAAATAACAATTCATCTAAAAATGCCAAATAAAAGTTTAATATAGACCATATATAAGTAGATCCAGGTCAAATTTCATTAAAAACAATCATCTAAAAATAACAATTCATCTAAAAATGCAAAATGAAAAGTTTAATATGGACCATATATGAAGCATATCCAGGTCCCGCTCATTAAAAATCATCTAAAAATAACAATTCATCTAAAAATGCCAAATAAAAGTTTAATATGGACCATATAGAAAAGTAGATCCAGTCCTGCTCATAAAAACAATCATCTAAAAAATAACAATTTATCTAAAAAAATGCCAAATAAAAAGTTTAATATGGACCATGAAGTGGATCCAGTCCTGCTCATAAAAAACAATTATCTAAAAAATAACAATTCATCTAAAAAAATGCAAAATAAAAAGTTTAATATGGACCATATAGGAAGTAGATCCAGTCATACTCATAAAAAACAATTATCTAAAAAATAACAATTTATCTAATGTCAAATAAAAAGTTTAGTATGGACCATATAGGAAGTAGACCCAGTCCTGCTCATAAAAAATAATCATCTAAAAAATAAGAATTTATCTAAAAAATGCCAAATAAAAAGTTTAATATGGACCATATATGAAGTATATCCAGTCCTGCTTATTAAAAAATAATCATCTAAAATATAACAATTCATCTAAAAAATGTCAAATAAAAAATTTAATATGAACCATATATAAAGTATATCCAGTCCTGCTCATCAAAAACAATCATCTAAAAAATAACAATTCATCTAAAAAATGCCAAATAAAAAATTTAATATGTGCCATATAAGAAATAGATCAAGATCGCTCATAAAAAACAATCATCTAAAAAATAATAATTTATCTAAAAAATGCCAAATAAAAAGTTTAATATGGACCATATAGGAAGTAGATCCAGTCTTGCTCATAAAAAAAATCATCTAAGAAATAAAAATTATCTAAAAAATTTAATATGAACCATATTGGAGGTAGATACAGTCCTGCTCATCAAAAACAATTATCTAAAAAATAACAATTCATCTAAAAAATACCAAATAAAAAGTTTAATATGGACCATATAGGAAGTAGATCCAGTCATACTCATAAAAACAATTATTTAAAAATAACAATTCATCAAAAATGCCAAATAAAAGTTTAATATGGATATATAGAAGTAGATCCAATCCTACTCATAAAAACAATCATCTAAAAAATAACAAATAATCTAAAATGCCAAATAAAAAGTTTAATATGGACAATATAGGAAGGATATCCAGGTCATCATGTAAAACAATCATTTAAAAATAACAATTCATCTAAAAACGCCAAATAAAAGTTTAATATAGACTATATAGAAAGTAGATCAGTCTACTCATAAAAACCAATCATCTAAAAAATAACAATTTATTTAAAAATGCCAAATAAAAAATTTAATATGATAACATATAAGAAGCATATCCAGTCCTACTCATAAAAAACAATCATCTAAAAAATGCAAAATAAAAAATTTAATATGAAACATATAAGAAGCATATCCAGTCCTACTCATAAAAAACAATCATCTAAAAAATTCAAAATAAAAAGTTTAATATGGACCATATAGAAGTAGATCCATCCGCTTATAAAAAATAATCATCTAAAAATAAAATTGCCTAAAAATGCCAAATAAAAGTTTAATATGCACTATATAGTAAGTAGATCCAGGTCATCGCTCATAAAAACAATCATCTAAAAATAACAATTTATCTAAAAATGTCAAATAAAAGTTTAATATGGACCATATAGGAAGTAGATCCAGCTCGCCATAAAAAGAATCATCTAAAAATAACAATTCATCTAAAAATGTCAAATAAAAGTTTAATATGACTATATGGGTAAGTAGATCCGCTTCTACTCATAAAAACAATCATCTAAAAATAACAATTCATCTAAAGAATGCCAAATAAAAAGTTTAATATTGACAATATAGGAAGCATATCCAGTCTTGTTCATAAAAAACAATCATATAAAAAATAACAATTCGTCTAAAAAATGCCAAATAAAAAGTTTGATATGGACCATATAGGAAGCAGATCAAGTCCTACTCATAAAAACAATCATCTAAAAATAACAATTCATCTAAAAATGCAAAATAAAAATTTAATCTGGACCATATAGCAAGCATATCCAAATTCTACTTATAAAAAACAATCATCTAAAAATAACAATTCATCTAAAAATGCAAAATAAAAGTTTAATATGGACTATATAGAAGCATATCCAGGTCTGCTCATCAAAAACAATTATCTAAAAAATAACAATCATCTAAAAATGCCAAATACAAAATTTAATACGACTATATAGGAAGATATCCAGGTTCGCTTAATTAAAAATAACCATCTAAAAAATAACAATTAATCTAAAAATGCCAAATAAAAGTTTAATACGGACCATATAGGAAGTGATCCATTCTACCATAAAAAAAAACAATCATCTAAAAAAAAACAATTCATATAAAAATGCCAAATAAAAAATTTAATATGGACCATATAGGAAGTAATATCCATTACTACTCATAAAAAACAATCATCTAAAAATAACAATTCATCTAAAAATGCCAAATAAAAAATTTAATATGAACCATATATGAAGTAGATCAGTCCTATTCATAAAAACAATCATTTAAAAATAACAATTCATCTAAAAATGCCAAATAAAAATTTAATATGTATCATATAAGAAGTAGATCCATCCTACTCATAAAACAATTATCTAAAAATAACAATTCATCTAAAAATGCCAAATAAAATTTTAATATGGATAATATAGATAAGAGATCCAATCGCCTATAAAAACAATTATTTAAAAATAACAATTCATCTAAAGAACGCCAAATAAAAGTTTAATATGGATATATAGACTGATATCTCCCAATATGCAAGTAATCGAGATAAAGGAATTTATGGATTGGATATTGAAAGTAGGATATGAGAGATTGGAGACCACACGACGGAGAGGTTTTGAGAGATATACCAAGATATTCTAATACATGAAACCGATGATCCGTCATAACTGTTATTCATTTCACTTACCCAAACCCTTTGAATAACAATTTCGTGTCGCTTTTCACCATGACGATAAACAAGAGCCAAGGACAATCACTTTCGAAAGTTGGTTTATACCTACCACGTCCCTGCTTTTCACACACCTGACAATTATATGCGCTTCTTTCACACAGAAAAAAAAAAGGGTTTGAAGGTTGTTATTTTTGATGCCGATAGTAATTTATTGAAGACTACGCAAATTTAGTCCATAAAGAGGTTCTTCACATCTTTGATCGCTTATCAGCGGTATGTTCGAATATTCACTTAATGTGATACTTAATTTATTTTTACATGTTTATTGTAATTCACACAAACGTTTTACTTATTACTTCATATTAATAAATAATGATTCACTATTTGCTTTCTTTTATTATTTTTTTATTTTTAAAAAATAACTCACACAACGGTCTTATGTTAAATTTATATATATATATACTAAAGATGGGAGTACAAACCCCAAAGTTGGTGATTAAATGCCATCTTTGTCAAAATGGCGAGAATAGTCCTCGAGGTTTAAGTGGCGTTCTGTTAAGTTCTTGTAAGTTTGGCAAAATGGCAAAATAGTCCTTGAGGTT
The DNA here is from genome assembly GCA_022545495.1 of Chrysanthemum lavandulifolium. Classification (NCBI taxonomy): domain Eukaryota; kingdom Viridiplantae; phylum Streptophyta; class Magnoliopsida; order Asterales; family Asteraceae; genus Chrysanthemum; species Chrysanthemum lavandulifolium. The sequence continues at coordinate 73,632,651 of CM040240.1, forward strand.
TAAGTATGGCAACAATAGTCCCCGAGGTTTAAGTGTCGTTGTAAAGCTAAGTCCTTTGTAAGTTTGGCAACATGGCAAAAATAGTCCCCGAGGCTTTAGTGTGTCGCATTTCAAGTCCTTCAGACGCTTTACAACACTGTCAAGAACGCTACGGATCACCTACTGTTTATTGTATATAAGGGTTGTTTAAATAATTGGATTTTAGGCGACTTATTAAAAAAGGAATCGTTATTGAGGCTCTTTTGTTATTGTTCTACAGATATAGGTTGAGGTCAAAGGTTGATATCGAGAATGTGGGAGAAGAGTTCTCTTGTTGGCAGCGCTTTGGTGCCGACCACCATAAGAGACAACCTTCATCTTTAGAAGATCCTCAAGCTGCTTCTGTTGGTGGGGTGGGGCAATTGACCCTACCGGAAGCTCATCTTCACAAAGAAAAAGACATCATAGAATACCAACAAACCCAAAAACCCTTTTTTATTTTTATTTCTGTTTTCCATAAACCCTAGCCGTTCCCTTTCTTCCAGTCAGCAAGTAGGTATTTTATTTACAATTGTTTAATCTGATAATTTTTTCGTGGTGTAGCTAAGCTGTTTAATTTGATTCAGCAAAGTTAAAAATAATAAGCACTTCAGGAATTAGTATTTGCATTTGCTTATTTTGTATACAATTGCAAAACCCTAAAGTTAGTTTCATAATAAGCACTTTGAATTAAGCATTTCCCAGCTTATTAGAAACTGCTTATTTTGCCTATTTTAAGCGCATTCGGTAAACCCACTTGGATGATCCAAATTTCCAAGCAATTAAAACTGTTTAAATGGCTTGAAAAAATAAGAAATTCTTTTGTTTTGATAGAGAGCTTAGAGATGTGCTCCAGATTTTGTAAAGGCTGTGCATTTTTCACGCCTCACGATACTTGAGCGTTTTTATTTAGTCTTGATTTGTATGATAGAACACATGTTTGTGTAATTTATGTATTTTCACAGGGGTTTGTCTAAGCATATTTGATGGGCTTATTTAACTTTTGAAAAGCTGATAAGCTCAGAAGCTCAAGTGGATTAGATCATAAGTCCTAAAAATAAGCCAATATGCCGACAAAATAAGCTTAAAAAAATGCCCCGTTAGCTTATTTGATGAGCATATGAGTTTATAAGATCACTTGAATAAGCTCATAAGCCCAAAAAAGTAGCTCATGAGCTTATCAAAAATTTTATAAGCTCATAAGCCCATTAAATAAGCTTAGACAAACACCCCCTTAAGTCAAACAAGGTTCTATGTTACAATTTTTTTTGTAGAAAAATAAACGGACCGTATCGTTTAGAGATGATGATGAGATGAAAAAAGGGAAAACAAAAAGAATTTAATAGACTTGTCATTAATAAAAATCATGTTAATAAATTTGTCGTATAGATTTGTTAATAGATTTGTCGTATAGATTTGTTAATAAATTGCAATGGCTGACTAATGTAATCAGCATAAAAGTTTTGCTCATGGAAACAGGCAGGCGTATTTTCCTTCTAATCGGGACAGTATCTTATATTGCTCATCGCCTTGCTTCACCCCCGAATTGCAAGCTCCTCTCACACTATTAACAAAAAAGACAATAATTAGGATTATCAATCTTATATGGGTTGACCAGATTACAAGAATGCTGGGTATTGGGCTAAATACGTTTCAACCCAGTTTTCAAATACCTATCCATTCATGAGTTGCTTTTGCAGATTTCTCCACTGCTTTGTACAGCATGTCCAGTGTATAATAGCAATCCATGCAAATATTCATCATGTTCATCCTGCAAACATAAAGCAATTTGATGGTATACACAATATAGTCAATGCAAAAGTCAACTCTGCAATCAATAGTGGAGTGTGCAGCAGAAACAAGCGACAAACAGAGAAGATGTTCAAGCAAAGAGAAGCACTGCAAGACTATATGTTTCACCACATTGTATAAAGCGTCAAAGCTATTTGTACAAGTGTAATAGCATGTAATAAGTAGTGATAGCAGTTTGGTAGTTTAGCTTTTGTTTTCTGTATTCAGTACCAACTCATGTAACTCATTTCAGTTCAATAAAATCATAATCACATTTCCAGTACTGCATCACCTACTGCTCTATCTCAGTCATAGCAGTTTGGTAGTCTATCTCATTTCAGTTTAATAGATTTGTCGTATATTATACTATCTGCTGAATCAAATAAGCTTTATTGATACATCCTATTATATTTGTCAATAGGTTCTGGGATGAGATTGAGGAGTGACGACCCAGCCACCATGAAAAGTTTTATTGTTAGCATCCAGAACAAGGTGGCAGAATTGAAAGCCTCCGGAGATAGTCAGGGAAACTCGAGGAGTAAAAGAGTATGCGTTTTATTAATTCATATATTTGCATATTCTCGTTTCTGCGCAGTTTTAGATTCTCTCGTAACTTTGTTTTCTTCATTTTTGACAGATGTAGTTCATGCTTGAAACCATATTTGACATCAAGAACAACAAAAAGAAAGCTAAAGAGGATACATTACAGCATACTCGCATAAAAAAGTGGCTTCAGAAGGTCATTATAACAAAATATCTTGTAACTGACTATAAGATCTAGATGATATTCCCCTTGTAACAAAATAAAAATTAGTAAATAAAATACCAACATAACTTTAAGTCTTTCATGATGAAGTATCTGTAACAGTAAAATCATAGATGATGTTGGAGAGATGATCGAAGATGAAAGATGGCTATTAAAATATAAATGTGTTATAAAAGATAAATGTGTATATGACTAAAATACCCCGACTACAAAAACAAAATCGACTTTGACTTCATTAACTGACTAATTTGGCATTTAAAGTAGCCATTTTGGACCAATGGCGATGAAAAAGCGAGTTTTGTCCCATCACGATGCTTTGGTACAAGTTTAAAGACCAACGGTGTATTTTAGTCTAATACGGAGTAATAATTAACCTAACTCGATCATGACTGTAGTTCGACATCCTGCATATTTATGGATCATCCCTAATCATACTATATCTCGTAACTTCGTTGTCATATTTTATTTTTGTGTGACATTTACTTTATTTTGCTCCTATATATTATTGCGACATAAGTAGCTAGGTAGATTTGGAATATGTTAACGTAACAACATACATATTACATATGCGTGTGCATGTGCTCGGTCGATATGTATATATATATTTAAATGGCGAAAATCAAATGGCTATATGACGAGTGATAATATGATCAAATTTGTATTTAACTTGTATTTTTTTGGCTAATAACCTATTAAAGCATCATAATTGTCATAAAAAGCAGTTCGACGTAGCGAATAAAAAAAATAGCCCTTTTGGCTACTAGACCCGACTATTTTGTCCTTTATTAGGCATTTTACCACTTACCCAGCCGGTTAGTGCCACATACCCGGTTTCTACCCCACGTCTGATTTCCACGTAATAAAGATATTATCTTTTTTTTTTTCTCGTTCCACCTAAGCATACCAAACCCTTTTCTCTTCCACTTATATCCCAATTCCTCCCCAAAGTCATAAGAACCCCAAAAAATCCCCTTTCAATTGACCTTAAATTACTTACTCAAACTTGTATTCCATTTCAATTGACCTTAAATTAGTTCCTTAAATGACCTCCTCGTCTTCGTCCTCGCGTTATAATCGAAGGAGGTATTCCAAAGAAGAAATTGCTCGTATGACGCATTGTATTTGTAAGCTCCCAATCTATGAACAGGTTTCATGGACTCTTGAGAATCCTGGAAGAAGATTCAAAGCGTGTCCCACCCGTGTAAGTTCTATAACACTAATCAGTTATGTTGAGTGTTATATTTTTTTTGATATTGATAACTCTTTATGTATTTGTAAAGAATAAAGACAAGAAATGTGAGGTCTATGGATTCCTTGATGATGAGTTGCCATCGGAATACTACAAAGACCTCATGTACAATCTTCATAAGGACAACCGTGTCGGAGTGCAACCTGGACGCTTTAACCCACCAAGATGATTCTGAAAAGGTTGTTTCAAACAAGCATCATGATGAGTTTCCCATGGAACAAATTTACCAAGAATTGAAGGACCTAAAGATGAAGGAAAAATGTACGACATGTTTTTGGTTGGTTGTGTTTGTTTCATGGTTCTTGTTTTGTTTTTCGTTGTTGTTATTGTTCTTGTGTCCGTTAGGAATTAGCATCAACATTGTGGTTCTGGATTTTGTTGTCAAATATTGGGTTAGTGTAATTGTGTTATGGACCTGTTGAAGAAATGTTAGCTTGTTTTGTATGACTGATATTGGCCATATTGTATTACTTAATGAGTGTTGTTTATCATTCAATTCTTCAAATTTTCTTGTATACTGATATATCATTGTTGTCCAAAGTGTTTGTGCAGCAAATGATCATTTAATGTGCAACATTGTTGTCACAACATCTACTTAGCAAATGGCCATTTTATGTGCATTTGCTATGTCATGGTATCATGTTACATCCATAATTTGCATAAATGGTAGCACTACAACTACCAAGCTATTGGTCATTTTATCTGAAGCAACATTACATCTACCAATGCCATGAACTTTTTATTGGTAGCAATCATTTGCCCAAAGCCTTTGCGTGTCCAGCATTAAACTAACAATACCTGTTTCCTAACCTGAGTAGCATTACCCTTTTCAATGAATGTATCTAAACTGTGCAATAGTAAGTAACTCATGTGACACCATTTGACACTGAAAATACATACACCATTGGTGTTCTTTCATAACATAATGTTTGTGCTACAGCACCATACATTGTTACAACCAGAACACTGGCATGCAAAGTTATGTACAATGCCCTTCAAGACACAAAATAGGGCTATGTAGTGGCATCAACAGCAGCACTACATCAACTATCTTACACAATTAAATAGTGGCAATAATTGCAGACTATATCGATTTGAAGCATTAATAAAAGTAGGCCCTTCAGTGAACAAAATAGGCTTGGTAATTATACATACACATAAAAAGTTTGTAGGATTTAGAAGCATCTAGTCTAGGACTATTTCATTGTCCAGACTTGAACCCGGTCCTTTTGCTGGTTCAGACAATTTTTACTTATGATTCTTTGACTTGGCAACCTTGGTGGTAGCATTGCAGCTGGTGATTTTTGTCGTGGTTGTTCCAATTGGTGAGCTTCAACAGATCTTGTTTGTCTTCCAACAACATTAGTGGTTGCTCCACCCTCCGAGGAAGCTCCTCTACCACCCCTTGTTCCTCTTCGACCCCTTGATCCTCCCGTCATTCTTCTTGTTTCCACTATCTCAGACTATGCTATTTTCCTAGCTCTAGTCAACACAGTTCTGGGCATTACACTTGATCCACCAACTTGAGATTCTTGTGTAGCTATGAACATATACACAAATGTGTAAGTCAAATGTGTAATTCACTCAGTCATAAGCAAACAAGTGTAAAGATAGATGCAATTTTGTGGAACTAAGCTAAAACAAATACTACTAACTAAATAAAGGCATTACAATTGTATGTTAACTAACACGTACTTGATATGTTTGCTCTTTTGATATTATCCATCACCTTGTTGTGTAATGGTGGGTAAGACGCTTTTGACGCTGCCCAGAATAGTTGTCGAAACTCAACACCCGGAAACTGTTTTCGAAACCCTTCATATATGTGACGGGCACATTGTCGATGCTCTGCAAGTGGCATGACCTCCTTCACTGCTCCAATAAGTCCCTGATCCAAGTATACGAAACACATTGATAACTATGCAAGCAACATATAAAAAAAGATGAACCTGAATGATTTAAAGTTTACATACAACGTACCTTATGTTGGTCAGACATCAGCGTTAAACCTTTTCCAAGTGGAATATCCAAATCATCACCCAGCAGTTGTAAAAACCAACTCCAATTGTCTTTATTTTCAACCGTCACCAAAGCCCATGCCACGGGGAAAATGTGGTTATTGCCGTCCCTACCCACTGCAGTTAGTATCTCCCCTGTGTTCGGCTTCTTTAAAAAACAACCATCCAACGCCAATATCCTTCGGCATCCTATTTTCCACCCCTCTTTCAACCCACTAAAACATACAAAAAACCTGTCAAAGTATGTCTTCTCATCCGGATTTACCGTCACTCCAACCTTAACAGTACTACCAACATTTGAGTCTACCAAAGCCTTAGCATATGATCTAAGTAAACCGTAATGGTCCTGGATAGTTGCATCCCTCTCATTAAGAGCGTATGTCCTAGCATTACGAAACTGGGTACGGCTAACATGGCACTTATATTTTCTTATGACCAGTTCTTGTAAGTTAGTGATATTAATATTGGATTCATCCTAATCTTATCTCCGAACTGCCTACCTATCCACTTAAAGTTAACTAGCCTACCGTAATGGAAACTACGAAAGCAAGTGTGATTATCTACCAAAGATATTACTTGAAATGTCTTCTCTGCTTTGAGCATCTTGCCATAACACCTCCACAGGCAGTCACAATTCCCAGACCTCTCGGAAGGGTACTTCTTGTACGAAGTTTGCTTTCCTAGTGATGGATTGATAAGGTTTTAAAAGGTACCATTTTGAGGGGCCGTTTTAGTCCTTATTTAATCACTTTTGTATCCGTTATTGCTTAATATCGTTCCTTTTCACTTTTTAGGTCTCTTGAAGGCAAAATGCTGGAATGGCACTTATTTGGACGAAAAGGCGCGAATATATGAAGAAAATGGCCAAATTCAAAATCGAGACACTCACACTGCGAAAATAGAAGGCGGCGGTGTCGGTGCTAAATGCGACGCCGTCCGAAAATTGTTGTGACGGTTCGTAACCCAAAACTCGTATTTTCAAGTGACGACGTCCAGTTGTAAAAGAGTAGGCCGTCGCTACTCGTGACGGCCTAGATGCAATCCGACGACGTCCAAGTCGAAGAGGACGGCGTCACGGACATAAGGTGACGCCGTCGCAAGGTTAACGTGGCCAAGACGAAACCCTAATGACGGCGACACGACGGCGTCACGAAACATAAGGTGACGCCGTCGCATATGTAATCTTATATATAGAATCCGAATTTTTCGCTTTTAGGAGAGTCTTTTGGGTGAAAACCTAAAACCGAACCTAAGGTGTCTTGTACAGATTTTAGGGTTTTAAACCCTATCTTACATCAAGATAAGTATTTACTTCATTAATTCAATTATGTCTTTGATTATTTGTGTGTATGCTTGCATGTTTTCCACGTCCGGCTAATTTATTTGTGTGTTTGCTTAGGAAGTATGAAACTTAATTATTGAATATTGATTGGTTGTTTCTTATATTAGTTGATTAATGATCTAGTAATGCGATAGGTCATTCGTTGTGTACTTAATGCTTGATTCATCTTTGTGATCTTAGAATATAATTACCTGAGTAGTTGTAAGCTAAACCATCCAAAGAGTGCCTTAGAGTAAGAGTTTATCATCCCTAGTGGGTTTGTAGACGAGACCCTTTGGTAAGTTCAAAGAGTTGGGAGAAACGACACCCTACAACTTTAGACACACAACGAACTAAGAATAAGGACGTGACAATTCAACCATCAATAGGAGATAATTAAGGAGTAGTACAACCTAAGTAAACACATCTTTAAACTATCATACGAGCACACATTAATTAGACATAGACCCCACAACCTTAGTTTAGATAATTAGATAATAGTAGAGTAATCGGTAGAAATACCAACCCCCAAATCCAATACCGAGATTCGTACCTTTCCATTTCATAAAATATAAAATACAAAAAATAATCTTCCTCAACCTTAACCTTAGCGTAGTAACTCCTTACTAGCATTCCTATTCCCTAGAGAACGATATCAATACCCGTGGCTTACCCTAATTACTACACTACAACGATTAGGTTCACAGCCTAGGGTGTTATAAACTTGCTCAAGAAAAGGAAGTTTCCTTGACCCGAACGACGCGTGTGGCGTTATCAAGTTTTTGGCGCACGCCTGGAATAGAATAGCTAGTTAGTAGTCCACTCGTTTAGGTTTCTTTGTGATTCCTATCAAGTAAACTTTTTCTCATTTTAGCTTCCTCGTAGTCTATCCCCTTCTTCGTGACCTTGGTTCGTAACCATTTTCATTGACTATTCCGTTAGCCGTTATGGAGAAGCGAATCGCCAAAACTTTCACCCAATCAATGAAATCTACTACATAATTTACCCTTCCACTCCAAAATGAGATCTTGAGGTTCCAAGAACATCATGATGAATCCTTTTCGGGCGTGGACTCGAATTAAATATTTATTACAAAAGTCCTTTATCATGGTATTGATTTCTCTGTTTCCACTACAATTCTTTTACACTCGTATCGCCCACCGAAACCCAAAGGAGACTTGACTATGTAGCGGATGGGGATATTTGGGGACGTGGTGTTCTAATTGCATGGGAAACCTTTGAGATTCACGCCCAATTTAGAAGTGGAACATAGGACCCAAAAAACGAATCTTTAGACCTATTTTCAATTTGGAAACTTCGGTCGGAAAGGTTGTTTAGGAAGGAGATGATTAGAGTTGAGGTGCCAAGGTGCATGTCATGGTTAGGCGCTACCACAGTACAAAATGAATCCATAGGTGATCTTGATAAGATGGAGGATAGAGTAGAAAATCCAATCCCATCGGATAACCCACAAGTCCTACCATCACTTGAGGAACACACATCACCTATAACTTACCCGGAAGAAGTAGAAGAGACTATAGGAACCCCGATTGATAGAGAACCTTTGGACCAAACGCCACTAGAGAATGTAGGTTTAGATGCTTGTTATCATGACCTCTCTCTTAGTCCTAGGGAAGTTCCTAATTTTGATGAACCGGAGCCTCAACCAAAAACCTTACCCAATTTTCCGTCTTTAGATGTGAATCTTGGAATTGAATTAGGCCCCAATCCACCCATCAAAATAGATAGTCCGGGTAGTTGCTTGATAAAGGTGGTAGATTCTAGGCCATGTAGAGTAGAAGCTAATATAGGAGTAACCCATGACCTTACACACTTATATCACCCATTCATGGTTGATAACAAGAAACACTATGGGTTTAAACCGGGTTTATTAGGTCAAGATGGATCCTTAACTAAGAATCTTTTGAAGTTGATAGAAGATGATCCATTTTAGAAGAGAGATTTGATTCACCCGCTACACCAATAGACTTAGGTAAGGTTATAATGAATAGAGCACACTCCTTTGAGCATATAAATCACCCATCACCCTCTCCTCACGTAGCAAATTTCCACCCTAAGGGTGTGTATTGCTACTATCACCCGCACTTAAACTTAAGTGTAGGGAAAACCTCCCCTTTGTCTGTTAAATAAGGGTAGAGTCAGGCTCGTGACTCGAACAAAAACAAGCGCTTCTTGGGAGGCAACCCATGTGTATTTGTTTTTCATTTTCATTTGTGTGTCGTATATCTTTTATTAATTGTTTATTCTTATGTTTGAATTTGTAAAAATGCTTTATTTTGTCTTTAACCTCGTCTTAATTACATATAAAGGTATTTTACATAAGGGATAAGTGTAGGGAGGATTACACACGTTTCAAAAGAAACGTGAACATGAGAATTACAATTATTTAAAAGATATACATGTGTGTTTGTTCGAGTCAAATGCTTGTATCGAGTCATAATGGATGTTTTGCGAAATTTTCCGATTCTAAAGATGTCAAATCTTCCGAATTTTTCTAGAAAATTGCGAGACCAGTTTTTGTCGGGATAGCTGATGAGTCAGATTGCAACCGACGCGCGTCGAGGAAGGAGTAAAACAACAGTTACTTTTTTTCTCGTTTTCGAGCTACTTATAAATTTTTGAAATTTTCCGGTCTTAATTTTCTAGAAATTTGTAAACATCCATTCCACAAGCATTATATCTTATTTAAGTCTGGAATTACATCTTGTTGAGATTTTTGTTTGTTCGGTTTGATGCGTTGGGTCGTTTGTTTTCTTCAAGTGTGCAGGTTTAGTTTGTCAAGAAGAAGTTACACAAGATTGGAAGGAGCTTTTCACGAAATAATTCTTCTTGGAAAGGATTTAACCACCACTTTACACGGATCCTACCGAGCTAATCAGGGGAGTATTAGTTTCTTTCGTTTTAATTACCTTCCATTATCATAACTTTGATACTTTGGGAACATTGGGACAATGTTCGGTTTAAGTGTAGGGAGGGAAAATAAACGGAACTTTGAAACTATGCTTATCCTTGATTATTTGCTTTGTCAATTGTATTTGTGTAATAAACCATGAGAAAATGTCGGTTAGGGTAATTTTGGCACCAAATTTAAAATTTTTCATGACATATAGGAGTGGGCCATTAGTCTTAACAAAAGCGTCTCATGGATAGGAAGTTGCATGACTAGCACAAAACCCTTTAACACCCAAATTCCACCAAAATGTGAGGATCGCCTTAGATTAGTAGGAATTAAAGCATTCATCTTTAATGCTTAGAGTGTGAACCGGTAGTATATTAGATTCTAGAACTTGTTTTGTGATGCATTCCGAGATCGCAAGTGAGGCTACACTTGTGTAGTTAGGAATAACTAAATGATAAGAGGCATTAGGATAACCCTTGTTTGATACAGTAATATAATTACTTCTTCCACACCGGTTGAGTAATTCCCCACACCCTTTGCGTTGTACTCATCTTTAGTACACGATACCCTAGTTAACCCTCGAGCCTATCCTTTTCGCGGTTCTCGTGATGTTTGGTTTTCCGAATATCAATGAAGAGCATTGTTTACACCCCACCCCCAAATATACACCCAAATCGCCTTAGCCTACCCCTTATGCACTCACTTTTAGTGCAAATGTTTGTTATCACCCCAAACCCTTAGTTCAATTATCTAGTTGCTTGCATAAGTTGCTAAGTCAAGTCATATCCTTTGTATACAGTTTTGGGACGATTGGGATTCATGGGAAAAGTTAAAGTTTATGAAATGACGGGAAGGGAACGTTAAATTCAAATTCCCTTTGTTTGCATAATAATGTACCCCAAGTGTTTTGATCTTTTCAATTCGGGTCAAATTAGTGTTAGAGTAATAAAAACTCAAGTGTAGGGATATGCCTATAAATCCCTAGTATTTTGATGTTACCGTAGAGGATGGTAGAGTAAAATGTATGAAAAAAAAAAAAAAAAAAAAAAAAAAAAAAAACATACGGCTACCATCCTACATCTATCTTTAAAGTTATGTTTGTTTATTTCCGTTACCTAGAGTTTTAGAGTGTCAAGTCTTGGCTTAGCAACGCCATTCTTCATATGCATTTAACATAGAGATTTTGACTTACCACCACTAAATAGCCTATCCCACCAAACCCTTGTTTCCTACCGTAAGCCTAACATTACAACCCTTTAAAGACCTCTTTGATAGTCTTTCCTAGGTGCTTACGCCAAAGCGATGGAGGTTTAATCTATTCTCAAGCCTATGGTAATCTATGTACTAGGACCGGTTAATGAGTGTTTATCTTCCATTTCCTATTTGTTATATTTCATATATACACCGAGAGATGTGAGTATCCAAACACCCCATGTGAGGTGCTAGTATGTAATTCCGTGCTTGTTATGACTTTCTTGAGGCTTATATGTGTTGTGGACCATTTTGAATTAATGCTTCATGACCCCTAACTTATAAATTAATTGGTTAAAAGCACATTTGCTTGAGGACAAGCAAATAACAAGTGTAGGGATATTTGATAAGGTTTTAAAAGGTACCATTTGAGGGTCGTTTAGTCCTTATTTAATCACTTTTGTATCCGTTATTGCTTAATATCGTTCCTTTTCACTTTTTAGGTCTCTTGAAGGCAAAATGTTGGAATGGCACTTATTTGGACGAAAAGGCGAATATATGAAGAAAATGGCCAAAGTCAAAATCGAGACACTCACAACTTTGAAAATAGAAGGCGACAGTAGCAGTGCTAAGTGCGACGCCGTCCGAAATTGTTGTGACGGTTCGAGAACCCAAACTCGTATTTTCAAGTGACGACGTCCGGTTGTAAAAGAGTAGGCCGTCGCTACTCGGCACGGCCTAGATGCAATCCAGACGACGTCGGTCGAAGAGGACGGCGTCACGGACATAAGGTGACGCCGTCGCAAGGTTAACGTGGCCAAGACGAAACCCCAATAGCGGCGACACGACGCGCCACGAAACATAAGGTGACGCCGTCGCATATGTAATCTTATATATAGAATCCGAATTTTTCAGTTTTAGGAGAGTCTTTTGGGAGTGAAAACCTAAAACCGAACCTAAGGTGTCTTGTACAGTATTTTAGGGTTTTAAACCCTATCTTACATCAAGATAAGTATTTACTTCATTAATTCAATTATGTCTTTGATTATTTGTGTGTATGCTTGCATGTTTTCCATGTCCGGCTAATTTATTTGTGTGTTTGCTTAGGAAGTATGAAACTTAATTATTGAATATTGATTGGTTGTTTCTTATATTAGTTGATTAATGATCTAGTAATGCGATAGGTCATTCGTTGTGTACTTAATGCTTGATTCATCTTTGTGAACCTTAGAATATAATTACACGAGTAGTTGTAAGCTAAACCATCCAAAGAGTGCCTTAGAGTAAGAGTTTATCATCCCTAGTGGGTTTGTAGGCGAGACCCTTTGGTAAGTTCAAAGAGTTAGGGAGAAACGATACCCTACAACTTTAGACACACAACGCAACTAAGAATAAGGGCGTGACAATTCAACCATCAATAGGAGATAATTAAGGAGTAGTACAACCTAAGTAAACACATCTTTAAACTATCATACGAGCACCCATTAATTAGACATAGACTCCCACAACCTTAGTTTAGATAATTAGATAATAGTAGAGTAATCGGTAGAAATACCAACCCCCAAATCAATACCCGAGATTCAGTACATTTCCATTTCATAAAATATAAAAATACAAAAAATAATCTTCCTCAACCTTAACCTTAGCGTAGTAACTCCTTACTAGCATTCCTATTCCCCAGAGAACGATATCAATACCGTGGCTTACCCTAATTACTACACTACAACGATTAGGTTCACCGCCTGGGGTGTTATAAAACTTGCTCAAGAAAAGGAAGTTTCCTTGACCCCGAACGACGCGTGTAGCATTATCATGGATCCTTTAGAGTCTCCTTTCGTTGACCGCATTTAGCTATAACCTTTGTCCTTGTGCTCCTCTCAAACCAAAGTGAGAATCCGTTGACCGCATTTAGCTATAACCTTTCGTTGACCGCATTTATAATTGGTTCTTTTTGGGCTTTAGTTCGAGTTTAGGTTTTTTTTGCTCTCCTCTAATATAGAGTGTGCATTGAGAGTTCATAAACATGAAATCAATGTATGTCTTCTAGGGGTTAAAAAGAAAAAAAGCAAACAAGGCAAGAATTGTAATTTGTTGTTTATAAATAACCATTCTTTTTCATTCCACTCATTTGGTTTGCTATTTATAGATAGTCTTTCTTTTTAATTTTCTCGCCCATAACACACAGTAAAATCTTTGACATCCCAAATTACTCAATCTGGATCAAATTATGCTAATAAGAGCCAAGTGTACACTTGCTCTATTTGCAAGTGGCAAGGTACATTGCCCGATTGGTCAAATCATGAACGTTCCAACTGCACCGTAAGTAGATTCTATAAAATCTGCAATGATTTTTATAAGCTTAAAGCTTCTTCTTCTTCTTCTTCTTCTTATTCTTCTTCTAATTAAGTTACACCAATTGTGATTATATGTGAACAATTATGGTTATTTTACACTACATAAAAGATTACACAACATCATGATACTATGGCTTATGGTATATCTAATTTGCATATGTATTATATTTTCTTACTTTATATGGTTTCATTATAATTTATTAACTGTTTATCTATAATATTTGACACACGCATGTCCAATCTGGGAATATTGCAAGGAAGTGAGAAGCTCTAAGATAGAGGCCCGAAGATAGGCTCCGAGCGGAGGATACGACAAGCGGTCAAAGGCTCCCTCACCGTTAGGCAGATTCTTCTAGAACATGGGCTTGACTCATATTTAGTTAGTCCGAGCTTGAAGATGTAATCTTGGGGAGCAAATTAGAATTAGGCTTTCCACACTTATAAATACCCGTCTCATTGTAATTATGAATTGTATCTTGAGTGTATGCGTACAATCAATAATAAATGTCTATGGTTCGATCCCGTGGACTTCTACGACTTCCCTAATCGTAGATACCACGTTATATCTTGTGTCTTTTATTTTACCCGCAAGCGTTGCTTGTGATTCTTTGTTTGTTAGGGGGTGTGCAGGTTCGATATCCACAACAAAGTGGTATCAGAGATTTGGTTATTATAAACAATGGCAGAAGACGGGAAGATAAATATCGACAAGTTTGATGGTCATGATTTTGGGGTATGGAAGATGCAGATCGAGGACTATTTGTATCAGAAGAAGATTCATGAACCTTTGGTGGAAGCCAAACCTACATGCATGAAGGCTGAAGAGTGGACCCTGCTAGATAGGCAGGCTTTGGGTGTAGTCAGGTTATCCTTGGCGAAGAACGTAGCTTAAAACGTTGTCAAGGAGAAGACTACATACGGCTTAATAAAGGCTTTGTCTAATATGTACGAGAAACCTAGTGCATCGAATAAGGTGTATCTTATTCGACAATTGGTTAATACGAAGATGAAGGAAGGAGCCTTCGTCACAGATCATGTGAACGAGTTTAATTTAGTCCTATAAAGGTGTAACAAACGGAAATTTAACGTTAACTTTTACCTATAAACTTGAACGTTTTACTCTAAACACGTAAACTATAAACTTTACTCATAGCCGTTAGGTTATCTAGCGCATAACGCGAACCGTAGTTAGACGTTTTACGTCATAACTAAACTAATGTTTAGTCTAATTGAAGCAAGTACATGTCATACTCATAATCATTTAGATGTTCCTATACATCCATATGTATAATTTTCATATAACTTGCATTTTAAGTGTTTTAACTTATGTGCATGCATGCATAACATACCCAATACCCGTACCATCTTTCTACGAACACTTTAAATACTTTTAAAATAACTCATTATCCTTCCCCACTTTTATATTAAAAACCGATCCATTATTTTATTTATACAAAACATAACAAAATCTTATATCTTATATTCATGTATCTATAATGTGACATAAAATCTTGAAGTAACTTGAAAGATCTAACTAGCACTTCAAGTCAAGATTTTCCTCGTGTTTCTTTCTTCAATTCTACACGCCATAACCACACCAATTGTGTACAAAAGTCTTGATTGTCATAACTTTTCTAGTAGATATTTCCAAATAAAAAATGATATGGAATCGTTTGTCAAAACTGACCAAAATCTGAGTCAAAAACATTGAGCCTATAAAACAGCCTCGTAGGTGTAGTTTGGCAAATCGACCCTTTTGAACTTTTTGAAGAAAAGAACCTAACTTAAACGTAGCAAGTTGGACCGAGTCGTGAGAATATGTAACAAAGGAGATATGACCAAATGAAGTTGGGTTATGATTTCTGGATTTTGGCAGACCTGACGCCTTTGTGTTTTTTTAATTTTATGGAATTATTGGTGTAAAACTAATACAAATGGTTTATATTTTTGAAAATTAGACTAAAAAACACTTAACTTAGGATTTTGAACCTTCATTAGAAAACGAGTGAGATATAGCCCGATGAAGTCGAAAAATTTCTTACAAACAGTAACAACAAATCCGAAAATGATCTGGTATAAATCAACACCCAAAACATGTTTTCACGAATCGAGGCCTTGAAATAATGAAAGTATACATATTCACCCATGTTTAGAGAGTTAAACGGATAAAAAAGATCTTAAAACGAAGTAGATACGTTCATTTAAAGTCAAAATTAACTTAATAATTCACACAACTTTATTTTTAGGGTTCCTAAGTACCAAAATGCTTTTTAACTATTTTTCTTAAAATGTTTGACTTACGTAGCTTTATAAAACCTCACTACCAGTATATAAAAGTATTAAAACTTTATAAAAACTCATATGAATAAAGTACATGTCAAATCGTTTCTAAAACGACATATTATTCTAGGTCGTGTTTTGGAATTTCTTGTCGTTATACTCACGTATTACTTTCCCGATTCAGAACTTACTCATGTATACTCCCGTTTCAAAAATGATTGTTCTTTTTTTTTCTTTTCTTTCTTCTTGTTTTTGCCTGAACTTCCCTGCTTCCTTTTTTGCTTCTTGGTCTTCGGTGAAGGTTTTCCTTTCCAGATCTTCAACAGTCAACACCATAAAAAAAATAAAACATAGCATAAGATGTTAATATACAAAAATAAAAATAAATTGTAGACAATATCCACCTAGCGCTCATATTGTTCGTGATGAATAACCTGGTGGTGATCCCCGTGAAACTGTTCATACCCTCCACACGTTTTCATCACAAGGACGATTCCTTCCAACGTTTAGTTGTTTTCTGTTTTTTTATATGAACGGACAGTTTTGTGTGAGAAACTGTGTTTTTGTTTTTGGTAGGGGTGAAGTGAGGTGAGGAAGAAGATGATGTTGGTGGGGTCTTTATAGATTTGTTGGATGAAATATGCTATGTTAGCTCTCCTACTTTACACAACATAACACTTTGCCGCCTTTTTTTTATAATTTTCACACAAACACCTTTAAAAGTTTTTTGGTCTACCAAATTTTATGTGACTCAATTAAGCCTTTTATTGATTATTTTTAAGTTTTTTTCTTCAATACTAAAATCATAGAATAATCAAGTTTTCTTCTTTTATATTACTATAAATAACATTCATTGAAGTGTTTTGGGGAGTCGGCATGTTGGGAAGCTGTCAAGTGTGAGGTCGGTATGAGGGGAAAAGACGACTTGAATGCATTGTGTAACCGTTGCTCGATCCGGCAGTCTTCACACGCCGAGGCCGAGCCCAGCCATTGGCTTAAAGGGATTAAAAATGTGGTTTATGTTAGTGGTCTCTACACTAAGCTGGCAGTTAATCATCCAGGTGAGTTGCATGCTTAACACATGTTTTCCATTGTCAATAGGATTAGCAATATATATAACACGTACAAGATTCGGTTTGGGTTTCTTGAAGTAGTGATGCATATCTGATTAATTATCTGGTTGTTTCCCGAAGAGTTAAAACAATCAAATTGATAAGAGTAGTATGATTCGAATTCGACTAAAATGACAAGAATGTTTAGACTTTTCTGGTTTCATACTCTCTGTAGTGCTAATACTTCATTGTAGGCCGACTAATTTGTTGATATTATGTTAGATATTCTACTTTATATGTATTCATTAATACAGTAAAATCTTTCAGTGAAGGAAGTTCCAATTCTGAGACATGGAATTTATTTTACTAGTGCATGACTGATTCTTTGGTCTTGTTTTGTTGGATCCCAAAATAGAGCATTAACATAAATGTATGATATTCAGCTATTTGGTAAATGAAGCATTGTGCAAACTGTTTACATTCGCCAGTTAAAGAGAATAGATCCAAAGAGGAGTGATACAGGATATAGTTGTCGAATTCGGTTAGAGACGATATAGGCTTATAACTATATGGCAAAACTCAAAAAGAGTGAACTGAAGTTCAACTATAGCTCAATGACTCAGATGTGTCCCTATGATTACATCTATACAATAGTGCATAATGATTACATGAATATAGGATATCAGATAATATGAATAAATCTAAAAAATGCAACACGTTAATACTATTTTGTTATAAAACATAATAGTGATACTGATAGTAGAGTTAGCTAACACCAACTTGGTTCAATCCATGCATGTGGGAAGAGATGATATGTGGTTCCCAAAAAATCTTTGAACTGTTGTTGGATGTTTTCGCGATTGAATGTGTGATACATGCATGTTTCAAGTGAATAGAACACTATCTTCCTGCTCTTGGAATGCAGTAGTGGAAAGTAGATCTTGTTCTCCATTCTTGGCATTGTAGCTTCAATGCACAAACATGTTGTATCACAAATATAAATCATGTGCTTTCCTAAACTGTCTAATTTCTCCCATTCTTGTTTGGAATCAATTCTCTTAAATAGCTCAATGTGTTCTCCAAACTTACCAACGATGACTAGCAAAAGATGTTGATCATAAGTCATTAAGTAATACTTTACTGGAGATGTGCAAAAACTTTTTGGGGCTTTCGCTTCAACAAGTGTCCCAGGATGATCCTCTTTACCTAAATCCTCAAGACCAAAAAGTTCACCCTCGTTACGCAAGGTGTAAAGATCATGTCCGATAAATGTTGGAAAGCGAATAGAATATGACCCAACACCAAGTGTACGCCAGGATGGTTCCCGAGTCACAAAGTGGACGAAAACGTCTTGTACTGAAAATCCTACAACCATACAATCAGGGGAAGTCGGTGGTGCTGAGAAACATGCGCTCTCGAAATATTCATCCTTTCGTGGAAGCTTGCGGAGATCACCAGTGAAGGGGTTAAAGAATACTAGGCAATGAAATTGTGTGCTTCTAAACAACAACCATCCAAACTTCCACTACTACACAAACTGCTTTTACCCACAGATTTTTTCCCACGAAAACAAAACCGTGTGAAATTTCACACGGAATAACTACAAATTACACACCAAATTGTTGACCAAGTTTCGGTGGGAAATATGTCGTAAATTTCCCACGAATTTCCCACTATCACTACAAAAAAATGGGGCTATTGGGACCTTTCCGTAGGACCCTTTTTACTTGAGGGTCCTAATAACAAACTTATCAGGACGCGTTAGTTTTTTAGTCCTTTTATGATCAAATTAATGATACACTTAATAAATTGGTTCTATTAGAAAATACTTTTAGGACCCTTATTTGCTAAGGTCTTATATAATAGATCTTAATAGGACACTTTACTTGTATGTCCTATTACATCGAGTATTATAGGACGTTTGTTCGCCGGGGTCCTATTAGAACAAAACCTAATAGGACACTCGATATATAGGTCCTGTAACATTTAGTTTTATAGGACTTTTATCCATTAAGGTCCTATTTTGAGAGAAACTAATAAGCCACTTGATACATATGTCCTACTGTTAAATTAAGCTTTATAGGACACTTGATACACATGTGGTCCTATTACCCGCTACATTACCATGCTTTTAAATGTTAAACTAAACAAATATTGGTAATCAAATACTTAGTGTAACGTGCGGAGGACATTCCTACATGTTATTCTTTGATACGAAAATACATCCGGCTTTCTCATTACACAAAAAATTTGAATTAAGAGACTTGGATACACTTTTAACCAAAATGTGGTCAACATAACGAATTTTGACCTATCAATATGTAGGGGTGTCAAAAATGTATTAAACCGAAAAATATGACATGACCCTAAAATACTGTTCGATAAGGCTTGCCTTTTTCGTAACCGTGTATGCATAAACATGGACACATATGGATCATAAATATATGTCGGATACATACAACATCTTCACACAAACACATATATGGGTAGATGGAGAGATCCTTGTTTTGTCTACTAAAAATGTCGAGTTTTTTAGCTTTGATGTATGCAACATAACCGCTACTTGGAGCCGTTTTCATTTTCTTTATAATTATCCTAAATGTTAACCCAACGTGATTCAAACGAAAATTCTCGTGAGACAATTGTAGCAGTGTTATTATTATGCCTTTTGGAGATAAATATGTTAGATGACTAGGTCAATTGGCCATTGGCCAAAGCCTAATCTTGGGCTTTATACCATTAGGCGGATTGCTTATTCATCAAGTTGTACCTTTATTATAAATATACATGCAATTATCATTATGTAATTATAACTAGGTCAGCTGGTACAAGCCTAATTGTAAGCTTTGGACCATTGGATTGGGCCAACCAACCTAGTCATATAAAAGTTTATACAAATAAATCACTTTAATCGATTGATACCGGTAGATATCAAGAGCGATGTTTGAAACCGACAATACCGGTTCGATTGGTTGAATCGGAAACCATTGGTTGGAGCGGTCGACTAAAATGGAAAAAACCGACAATCGTTTGAAAACCGGTCCTATTTTTTATTTGGTTTTTAAACCACGATCAAGAACGGTGTATCAGAAAATGTTTATTAGAGCACCGGGTACCGTAGCTCAAAATGGCTTGAGCCAGTTTGCCACCTAAGCGCCATGTTAGCAACTCACTAAACTCACTCGACCCTTAGCTCATAGCTTGAGTCATAAGGGCCTCACCCACCATTTTTTTTCTTTTTCATTTTTTAAAACAAACTAAATTTCATTAATTCATCAAATAAAAATACAATTTTCAATACGATTTATTCTTGTATTTTTCCCGCCATTTTAAACAAAGGATTATAGATCTCCCGATCTTTCCAATATTTTAGAAAAAGTGTCAATCAAAACTAACTTATCATGCGGAATGCCTTTGCATTTCGCGTATGCTTTCCTCAAATCATTCTTAGCTGTGCTCGCGTTGTCAAACTGCACAGCTGAGTCGATAATCATTTGTTGAAGAATGCAATTCTCGTCATTTTGTTTCTGAACACTAGCTTTGATTTTCTCGACTGTATGTGAAAGAGAACAATCCATGATATTTTTGGTAAAGAGAAGTTGTGCTTTTTAGAGAAAGTTGTGTGAAAATCGGTTAAAATGAAGTATTATTTATAGTGTTTAAAAAGTTAATTTGAAATTAAAGAAAAAGTTTCAAAACTAGTCATTATTAACGGCAATATCCTTTTTTGGGTTTCCATCCACTCACGCAAGTCAGACCACTAGTTCAAGGACTGACACAACCTCCACTCGGTGTCGTGGCTTAGTACTGGCGGCACCAAAATACAATCCGCGTCGGACTGACAAGGACCTGATGCCACCATACCCAACACTCTTATAATATCACCAAGTTTTATGAGAAAACCTTTTACACACACAAACTTATACACCTATTTATTTTTCTAATTTTTTTCCAACATATATATTCTAATATTTTTAAGACTCGATTATTTATATTTTCTAGATTTTATTCTTATTTCTAATTATCTGCTAATGAAATACCCATTATCCTTTGTGAAGTGTGATTAGGGTTGTAATTTGGGTCGTATTCGGGTTGTCGGGTTCAGGCTGACAGGTAGGTGGGTCAGAAAACACCAACCCGAATATGACCCATTTAAATCATTGGGTCAACTATGTCAACCTTAACATGTTTATACATAACCCGAACCTAACCCATTTAACCCGTATATCTACTTGGGTTAGGGGTTAAATAAGTTACACGGGTTAGAATATGTTAAATAGGTTTTGGGGTTAACCCTTTTAACTCGTTTTATTTACAAAAGTTGGCACATTACACGATTTAAACAGGTAAAATAGGTTTGCGGGTCGACCCGATTAACCCATTTAATCCGTATAATAAAATATAAATATTTTTATTTTAAGAAAAACATCTTAAATGGGTTGACGGGTCGATCCGTTTAATTTATTCTCAACCCGACAATGACCTGTTTAATAAACGGGTTAGATGGGTCGACACAAACCCGAGCTGAAATATATTTAGACTCAACACAAAACTGTTAATTTTTAATTTGTGATAAAGTGGTTTTAATTATTTTTAATCATTTCCTTCCTGCCTAATAATTTGCCGCTAGTTCCATCCCATTTTTTAATTCCCTCCAAAAATGAGATAGAATCTCAAACTTTAATGCCATCATCTCCACTATAACCGCCACGTCTCCTTCTCTCAGATATGCATCCATCACATGTGTATGTTGCCCAATCTCACGCAACTATTGCAAAAGTATATTAACATTTAAGAGACTTACCATTCATAAAGGTAATGAATCTTCATCTACTTACAATGGAATTAATTTTTTAATTGTCGATATGGGCTACTCTTAATTCACAATTAATTGTATTTCGTGTTTTGTAGCCCAGATTATATGAAGGGCAATATGAAAGGGCAATTTTTTTTATGTATCAACCTACATCAAAAAGGTACTCAATCTTCGTCTAATTACACATGAAGTGCGATTATATAGGTGGTTAAAACAAAAATATAAGAGCCCCTTGTGAATAACAATTGAGATATTTTAATTTTTTTTCTAGTGACTATAGATGTGCATATACAATGACTACTGCGGTTTTGATTTTACGATAGTTGGTGTTTTGATTTGGTTTTTCAGTTGTTGTCTGTTCATGATTACTTTTGCTCGTATTATTACCATCGAAAATTCACATGGTATATATATTGTTGATATATCTCTGCTGCAACTTGTTCATCTTTGGTGTTGGGATCCACTTTGGTGAGGCATGTTTCACAAGAACAAATTGGTGTTTTGTTTATGGCATATCTTATTTATATGAGAAAATAATTCATGTTGTTTGGCTTTTTCCTTTACAGAAGAACATCTAGGCTGCAGTTGGAGTTATGAGAATTGGCAAGGTTACGTTAGCTTTTGCAATGAAATTTGGCTTATTTTTCATGTTTGACCGGACTCGTTCTTATATGTTATTGCCTATGAAACCATGATTTTACCAACACTCTTTACTTATACTAGTATATGTATTTTTGACCATAGGTGGATTCGGATCATAAGGCGAGGATATCTTCAAAGACATTCACTTGGCAAACAATGATATTTTTCTTATTTTATTGGAATTTTTGTACAATGACTTAGCTTATTATTCTTCATAGGATATATGTACAATTGTTAGATCATTTCTTCTGAATGACGATATATGTTGTATAGATATATTGCAACTTTTTTATAGTAAGTGATAGATTTCAATGGTGATGATTTCTTCATTTATTTGTAGTGATTAGTGCTTAATATTTGTGAGCAAAATGACATTGATCAATATTACATTTGGTACATGATTTAACTAAACATTGGAAAAAATATCTTTTATAAAATCAAATATGGTTCTAGCAAAGTACTTATGTATTAGGACCCTTTTCTTGGTACTAAAATAAGAATGTATCCATTATGTTTTTGTCTTATGAAAATGTTTGTTAGGACCTCATAAAAGCGTCCCAAAACAAAACAAATGGGTAAGCATATATTAGGACACTGAATAGCATCCTTTAATGTGGTCTATTAGGACGCCATTTTGGTCGCATAAACATTTTTATGGGACCAAATAATTAGTTTTAAAATGTTTGAGTTTATTAGGATGCCAATATGTGTCCTAAATATCTATTACAACCCCTTCCTATGTGACACTTTTATTTTGGTCCTATTAGGTTAAAGGTCCTATAAACTATTTTTATAGGACACTAATGAGCGCCCTATAAGCCCTCTTTTCTTGTAGTGTATTTACATACTAAATTGTTGACCAAGCTTTGTAGTGAAATCCGTCACAAATTTCTCATGATTTGCGACAATATTCACACTATTCATGTTGATTAGACATCCGTGGGAAACTTGTGGCACATTTCACACATATTAGCCACGGCCAAAATCATGTGGCAAGTTTTAGATACATTACTCACGAATTTCACACGTCATTAATTTGATAAAATAACTATTTAACTGGCCCGTGGGAAATCCGTAGGTCACTAGCCACGCATTTCTCACAAGAAGTTGTTTTTGTGTTAGTCGTGGGAAATATGTCGGTACTTTCCCACGGATTTCCCACAAAAAATAAATTTTTTTTCTGTTTTTGTGTTTCTGTATACTTACACATTCCCACATTACTTAATATGTATTCATATGTGTTGGTAGTTTCATTATTATGTGTCTTTGTTTATTAATGTTACTATTTACGTGAGTATCACAAGTGTATGTGTAGGTTTATGTATAACTTTTTGATGAAAAAACCATTGTATATGTGTGGATATCTGCACGTATATGTTTCGTATGTCCATTTATGACCTTCATCGTATCTATATATGTTTTGTATGTAGGTATACGGACGTGTATATGCGTGAACGTGTAAGTACATTAGAAAAAAGTAAAAGAAAACGATTATGCCCGTGGGAAAGTCGTCGGTAATTTCCCACGGATTACCTACCAATCTAATGAATCCGTGGGAAATATGTGAGTAAATACCCACGGATTTCCCACAAACAATATCGTTTTACGTTTTGTATACTTACACCCCCAATTACCTAGTATGTCTTCATATGTGTTTGTTGTTTTATATTTTATGTGCTTCTTTATTAATGTAACTATTTATATAAGTATCATAAGTATTACAAGTATTATGTGCTTCATATTATATGTGTTTGTTGTATTACAAGTGTGTGTAGCTTTAGGTTTAACTTATTCCTCTAATAAAACCATTGTACACGTATGAATATCTTCTCAAATATGTTCCATATGTCCGATGTGGATGTGTAGATATGTGTATAACTTATTTGTGTAACAAATCATTGTATATGTACAAATATCTACACTTATATGTTTTGTGTGTTTGCTATGACCTTAATTGTATCTTTGAATGTTTTATATCTAGATATACAAAGATGTGTATGTGCGTGAGCGTGAAACTATAACGTAAAGGTAAAAAGGCGACCGTGTGTGTTGGACTTTCATCGCTAATTTCGGCATATTACCTACTAGGTGTGTGGAAATTCATCGCTATTAACGTAACTATTAGGAGCGTTGAGCTTTTAGGAGTTGTTTTACACATTATAATTACAACTAAAACTACGTTACCAAACATTTTCGTAAAAAAAACAACCACCGCTCACAACTACTACTTACATCTACTACTCATTGCTACAACTTACTCTTACTTCACTTCTACTACTATTTTTACCAAACACACACTATGTCATGTATCATCAAGGATGAGCCAATGGTGTATGGTCGTTTCAAATGTCTTGACCACCTTCACGTTATGTCGAGATGGGTCCTCAAAGATTAGCTTCTTATGTCTTGCCTAATGTATAAATATCCATTAGACACACATTATGATTTATGTGATTTGATGTCAATCTAAGATATGGCTCTCAAATGCTCTTTAAGGTTCAAGAACCTAACCAGGCTCAATGTTAGAAACTCGCGTTGAGCTCCTTTATTTAAGGTTCTTCACATTAAGTTTTTTTTTGGTTTGGGCTTGTTTGAACCGAGTTTGTGTTGAGTTTTTAACACGAAAACTCGAGTAACTCACGAGCAACTCAACCCTGTAGATGAATTACATTTTTATACTCTAACTCTTTGTAATTAGATAATTATTCTACTAATTTTTTTATAATATAAGGATACCATATTTTTGGTAATGTAAGAAATTAGTTTTTTTTCATAGTTAAATTTCTTAAACACTAAAAAGTACTGTATTTAGTATCCCGCCTTTTGAAGTATCCATACTTCTTTTCCCCAAAATCAAAACCCTAACCCTACATCCTCTAATTCCGCCTCCCTTCTTTTTCCCTTGAGCCGCACACACACACGTAAGACGCCAAACCATCTCTTTGCTTCTTCTTCATGAGTTCGTTCCTAATTCACCACATATAAGGTATGTATCCGACCTCACTCTATCATCAATCCGATTTTTTTTGGGCTAATTTCATATCTAATGTTTGAGGTCTAATTAGCCACTCAATACCGTTGGATTGTTGCCGAGACATGTGTCTATTTGTTTCTAGAACCGACGTGCTCGGTTGAAGATTAAAATCCTCAAAAATGATTAAGATTGTCTTAAGTCTTCTCATGATGTCTTAACGCCCGATCGATTCTATAGCCAATGGAAACCGAAAAGCCAAAAATGAGGTAACACAAATCATTATTTTCATTTGAACACATGTGGCCTATCTTGTTATTGGGTTTTGAGATTGCTTGCAAAAGCGTACATTCATACAAAGAGAACTTACTTTATGGTCATTTGGGATTGGTTACTAAAGCATTTGTATATCTGTTTAGTTATAAGTCACATAAAGTGTTGCAATCATTTTGTTTATGGTATTTTCAAGTTATGTATCTTAACAAAGAGCCTAAACTACTATAACTGTATGTTAAGAAAAAGTAAATTGGCTACAAACATTATAGTTGGTATGAATTATGAAAATACTCATTTTATATTTAATATATGGTCTCTACCTTTTGTGCTCTGATTCTTGTTCTTTTGTTTATTAAAATCTTGATTTTTCAAAGTACCTAGTACACATGAACAGAGATATTAGAAAAAATATGAGATAGAGATCAAATTTCTACCTAAATCCACATTGACTAAGTTCTATTGCGTCTTGAATATTGGGATAACATCATCATTTTTGCAGGTATTGTACTATATCAGAAGTGAAGATGCACTTGATGAAAGTTTCCTAACAACATGAAGAGGTTAAGAATGATAAAAGATGAGTGGACATTCGCAAAAGGAATATGGGTAACGAAGAAATAGTTAAAGCATATCACATGCTCGCACCAATCCTAGAGATCTAGTATAAGTGATTTGTTTTAGTCAATTTGGTTGTGGTGTTATATAATGTTTGGTTGTGTAGTAGGATAACAATGTGGTACTGAATTTTTTTATATTGGATTGATGCCTTTTATTTGCTTGATTATTGCATTTTGTTTGTAGTATTATGACTTTTCAATTTTAGTAAATACGCCAAAAAACAAGCTTTTAATTTATAAATGCATCGATATGTGGCGATGAACTTCACACATATTTCCCACGGAAAAGTTCAATCAGGTATTTGTGGGAAGAGGTCTGTAGGTAAGTTGTGGGAAAATGTTTGTCACAAATCTGTGGGAAAATGGTTGTGGGAAAACTTCATAGAAAATCTGTGGCAACTTATGTTGTAGGAAATCGGTGGGAATTATCATCTCATCGATTTCCACGGCAATATCCGTGGAAAAATAGTCAACGAACAGTGGGAAAGTTGGTGTGAAAATATTTAGCCACGGGGTTTTTACAAACGGAATTTATCCGTGTGAATTCCGTGGATAAAGGCCTTTACACACGGATTTTCCCACAGATTCGACTGTGGGAAATCCATGATTTTGTAGTAGTGTTCGAACAATATATTGTTTCACACGTAAGCAATACGTGTTGATTTTTAATGAAGTAGCTGTCGCCCAATATTGGATCAGTAAATGCGATAATGCCTTGATTTTCATCTACCACCAATAACCATGGTGAAATTACTGAACAACTCTGCATTCTCCTTAATAATGCTTCATCCCTCCATTTTATTGAGGGTGCTGCTAAATAACAATGTTTGCATGTAGCACGAAAGTTCATGTATTCTACACCAACACAAAGCCCCATAATCATCTCCAAAATATCAAAGGGAAGATTGAGAAGGTGTGATTCATTAACTTCTGCTTTATAATCCGTAAATGATCGTACCACTATTTCATCATTTTTTCGCTTAGAATCAGCTGTACACATGGCTTTTCCATGATCATCTTCTAACCTACACAATAAATATGACTTTATAAAAATGCTTTTGATGCAATTACAGTAATAAACACACATCAAGTTTAAAAAAATACCTATATTCCCATATTGACACACCGCTGGTCGGCAGCACTTGGGAAGGCATAGAAGATAGGGAGATGGTATTATCTCTGAACCGGTACGAATACATTAATTTTCCCATTCTGTCACGAATGTGTATATAACCCCCAAACTCTGAAGCAACCGCCGGTCTGTAATGTACCGATTCATCACGAGCAAGATCTACAAAAAATACAGCGTCTTTGAGGTCTGCCAATTGGTCCCACATTTCAAGACTCATATCCAAGTCTGTTAATTCTTCCACTCCTTCCCACGTCGTATTACTCATGTCCAAGTTTCTAAATCTCTCCACCATTTCTTCCGACTTTACACTAGTCATGTCCAATTTAAAAAGATGCACCCGTTCAAGTATCCCGTCGTAAAAAGCTACTCTAATGTGGAACAATTCTGTGCAAGACCCTTTAAGAAAAACTGCCGCGTAACCACGAGTGAAGGAGGGATAAGGACATGCCCCAAGGAGTGATAACTTTATCAAAACTTCTTTATCCCTAACCACAATGTCAAGCTGTATGACAAAATCAGCATACGAGCTACCGCTAGTTAAAGCATATAATTTACCATTGCAACAACTTAGGTTATATATAGATAAACCATCTTCACCGGTTACTCTTTTGAGTTGGCTAGCATACGACATTTCAATCCATCTAATTAACTTCTTTCTTTTACTTATTAAACGAAAAAAAACAAAGGCAGGTTTGTCGGTTCTAGTCAACAGGAGAACTGAATTTGGATCATCAGGAGGGACTGACAAACAACATTCTCCAACAGATCCTGAATTTCCATCTTTCAAATTCAAAGGGGGGAAATTAATAGTCTTAGAGGTAACCGGGTTCCAAAGAAACCAATTTTGAGGATGGTCGGAAAGAATAACCCAACCGTGATAATACCCTCGAATATGTCTCCCGCGCAACTCAGGGATTTGGCACTCGTATTTCGACAGTGAGTCATGCAGAGTGTAAAAAATGTGGTCTTTAGAACCATCTTCTTCGACTCCTAAGTTATCGACAACAAACCATGGGTAATTTGCAGATAAGGGAAGAGATTGATCACAGACATAATCATCTGAATTGTGTTGTTGCTCCATCTATTATGTTCCTAACAAAACTTTATAGTTAGTTTAAAACTTGAATAAAAATTGCTCAAAAAACACTTTTTTACTATGATTTTAACTCAACCTAAAATCTACAGCTTCGATTCATTAATATCATAGTTTAACTACACATTAATATCATGGTTCCATACCTTAAACTTCAAGACGGAAACCAATTTGATCAGCTTGGAATACAATGTCACTGCTTTTGGCTTATTCAACAATTTTGAAATCAATCTTTAGTCATTCATGTAGGGCTTTGGGGTTAAAGGGTTTATGGTTTTGAGTTATTTTATGGGGTATAAATATGGTTTTTTAAAAGAGTGGAGCTTATATAACAGAATTCGATACAAACTATAATTCTAACGTTAATTTTATCTAATTTAATATTCACGTTTTTTAACTCATATATATTTTTATTTTTATTTTTATTTTTTATTTTTTCATTTACCCACCTAAGCTAAACCAAACATAACATGAGCTTACGAGTTTATCATATATATAAACCATAAGCCACTTATATAATATAAGCATAAGTCTAATTTATAAGCTTAGCCAAACACCCTTTATCTGAGGGTGATGGGTATAAAAAGGAAGTGAAAGTGTGTAGTAAATATAAGTTGGGTCATATTTTTATAGTTGTGTCGGTAAAGAGTGATTTTTGGTTACAAGTGTCATCGTTAGAACATCGATCAGATTTGTTATTGTTAGAATACCTAGTGTTCTTGGCGAGTTATCAGTCCGTCATGTCATATTTTATTCTATAACATTCTTATGAAAAAAAACAAAAAAAACAAAAAAAAAAAACAAAAACTCTCCCTAATAATATTCCTATAAAATTCCACAAAAACCACACTCCAATTTTATGCCTAAAAAAATATTATCAATAACCTCAGTTATGCACATATAACACGCCTATAATGCATATGACAGTGCAGTTGACTGTGTTATAGATACCAAAAATGACATATAAGTTCCCTATAACACATTACACATTGTACCGTGTGCTCTTATCTTTATTTTAAATCGTCATTATTCTTTCATCAAATAGTCATAGTGAGGACTACGACCACATAAATCAAAAAACATCTCCTATTTAAACACAACCATAAACACCCAACGCACACGACAATAAGATTTGGTTTGGTCAAATTGGTCAAGCAGATGACCAAACCACCTAACCACCCATTTTTTTGATCCTTCACGCATTGTAGATCACCAATGTAACTTGAAAGAAGCATGGCACACACTCTTTACGCGTAACGGCCATTTACGGCTAGTGTTTTTTATGTATCAAAGCATTGATGGGTCAGGATGGTTTGGAAGATGTTTGTGAACTACATGTATTTTTTTGTGTATTGTCCGCCTCTATTTAAGTACATTAATTTATTTATTTTGAAATGCACATAGTCTCAAATTTTATGTTACAATTCTCATTATTAATAAAAGAGATAATTTCGTATCTAAATATCAAAATATCATGTATACCCAAATGCAGGTTTTTAATACATTATATACAATGTAGTTAAAGCATGATTTGAGTAAATATGACATTACGGTGTCTAACATGGGTGAATATAAATTTGACCCGAAAATAAAAAGAGCGCATTTTCAAATTTTGAACATAACAAAATTTGGTGATTAATTCAGTTTGGTTCAGTTTAGCTTGGTCTTTGCTTGCAAGTGTTGCAATGGTTCAAAATTACATCTCCATTGGCTAACAGGTCACAAATAAAATGATAGCGTATATCTCTATTGGCGAAAGTTGATATAGATCAAAATTTCTGTGATCCGATGAACCAATAATACCATTCGTTTTTTATTATGATAAACTTTCACCCTTTTAAAAATTAAATATCTCGCAAACCGTTAATCGTTCTGTGATAAAATTATACCATCGCGACGAGAATTAAATTATCTTTCTATAGATATGCACTAATATATATTTTTAACCATTTTTTTCAAAATTTGGTCAACAAAATCATATATGATTTATGAAAATCATATATGATTCGATTTTCTGAATCATATATGATTTTTGAGAATCATATATGATTCGTAAAAATCATATATGATTCATAAAAATCGAATCATACATGATTTTTAAAATCATATATGATTCGTAAAATCATATATGATTTTTTCGACGAATTTTGAAAAAAATGTTTGTCGAAAATATATAAAGTGCATATCTATAGAAAGATAATTAATTCTCGTCATGATAATATATTTATATTTTGAAAATTTACCGTTTGTAAGATATGTTGTTTTAAAAAAGATGAAAAATGATTTTTTATTAATTTAGATAAAAGATGGAGGGTTATGATTGGTTCATTTGTTCTATGGCAAATATGAGTTCTATATTGATCTCAACTCTATCTCTATTATGTGAAAAATATATGAGAAGCTAAGGGTTCAAAATTATATCAATGACTCGTTAACTAAGAAGCTAAGGGTTCAAGTATCGTCGTATCGGTTGAAATATATGAGATATTATGTGAAAAATAGACATGATATTTAACTTGGAATATCAAAAAATAATAATTCCCATCCAAAATAACTTTTGTTTAATCTTTCAAAAAACTTTAAAGAAGCTGGGTGCAGAATGATTCCATGAATAACTGGGTGCAGAATGATTCCATGAACACAAATCAGCAGTACTAATAAACTAAAAATTGTAACACGTTTAAAATGCCCAAAAACATAACGATACCAATTATAGAGTTAGCTAGGACCAACTTTCAATCCACGCGTGAGGGAAGAGATGATATGTAGCTCCCAAAAAATCCTTGAGGTGATGTTCAATATTTCCGCCAACGAATGTGTGATACTTGCATGTTGTGAGTGAATAAAATACCATCTTTTTGTTCTTGGAATGCAAGAGTGGAAAGTAGATCTTGTTGTCCATCATTGGCGTTTTGGCCTTAATGGAGAGACACGTTGTAGCACAAATATAAATCGCGTGCGTTCCTAAACTATCTGTTTTCTCCCATTCTTGTTTTGTATCAATCCATTTGAATACCGCTACATGTTCTCCAAACTTACCCACGATGACTTTTAGAAGATCTTGGTCACACCGTTAAATAAACTAGGGTTGGAGGTATGCAACTTATTGGGGCTTTAGCTCCAACAAATGTCGAGAATAATCTTCTTTACCCAAATCTTTGAAACCAATAAGTTCACCCTCGCCACCCATGCCAAGGCATAAAGATCTTGTCCAATAAATGTTGGAAAACGAACAGATTTTGGCTCAACAACAACAAGAAGTGTACGCCAAGATGGTTCCCCTATATAGTGGATCAAAACAATATAGTGGATCAAAACAAGTCGTTCATTGGTTATTGGAAATCCAACTACGATGCAATTAGGGGAAGTAGGTGGTGCTGAGAAATACATGCTCATGAAATTATAATTTGCTCTTGGAAGCTTTCGTTGATCACTGGTGAGGGGGTTAAAGAATACTAGGCAATGGAAGTCCAGTGGTGGACCAGGATAAAATCTAAAGGTGGTTCTTTACGTATAGCGACATAGTAAAAGGGTCAACAAGTCAACCGGTCAATGGGTCGGGTTAGATTATGTCTTAACGGGCGAAATTTTTTTAAAGGCTAGTCGAGAGAAGGTATTTCTTTCATAAGCCCAACTTTTCGACATTTCTATTTAACCAAGTTGATCGGCTAACATGAGGAGAGAACAAACTAATATACACGTGTTGCAACAGATTAAAAACAAAGTAATACAATATAACACATAAGCAATTTATTTGTCGTTAAGGAGCGATTTCCTAGAATGGGACCCACTACAAACATTACCCAACAAAATAAAAATAAAAAATAAAATAAAAAGCCAATTAACCAATTCGCTCCTATAAGGAGAGATTTCTCCAATCCGCCCCACTTCAAACATTACCCAACACAAAAAATAAAATAAAATAAATAAAAAGCCACTAGACCAATTCTCTCCCTACTAGCGGTGATTTAGTCCCAATTATTGTTACCAAGCGAAAAAAAAAAAATCCACATACACCAATTCGCCCCATAGGCGCGATTTCATGTTATAGATATTTACTCAAATTTGGCCACGATTAAAAAAAATAAAGGGTTTTATTGCGTTTAGATTTAGGGTTTAGAGATAATTCTAGGGTTATATTCAATTTTGTAAATTGACAATATAATTTGATTAGTTTTTTTTAGCTTTTTATTAAGGAAAATACGACAAAATCTTTGTAATAAACTTAAAAAATAGAATATATTACAAGGAACATAAAATACATTAAAGATTATCTAAAAAACAAGAAAAACACATAAACCATAAACCGTTCTACTTTATTAAAAGCCAAGACGATTAAACCAACTATTAGAATCCTGAGTGTGCTGGTTATCCAGATGTTGAGAGGCGTATTGTTGGAAATCATATTGTTGAGAAAGGTTGAATGATGATTGTGTGTGATGTTGTTCGATTGTTTGTGAAGAGTACGAGTTGTGGTAGTAAGCTTGTGGCGTGTATTGGTTATGATCGAAAGTTTGTGTGTGGTATTGGTTTTGATCATAATGGTTTGTGGTGTATGTGTTTTGACCATGCCAAGGATATGTGTTTTGACCATATATTTGAGATGAGAATTGGTTGTTGCCCATAAAACTTTGATCAAACATATGATGTGGGTCGTAAGAAGGTGCAGTTTCACGTTGTTCATGGGTTGGAAATTCTTGTTGCTTTTGTTTACGTTTGCTTACAGGCGGATCGAGGACATATGATTTGTTACATGCCGACGATTATGCCCGCTTCTTTGCACTGGTACAATACATAGTCTTTGGCTCCTCACCTTGAGATCGTATCGGTCTTTATTTTTAGACGACACACGAGGTTGTCCATTTTGGAGGAGTAATAGGATGTATATGGCTTGGATACTCCCATTCGTGAAAATTTCCAACAAATTGAATTGACTCGCGTGGGTTGCTTGATATTTTCCTTTTAAACCGGTCTTGCACATATTGCGAGACAATCTGTTGAACCCGTATATCTAAGTAATGACAATCACGTGACCACAAGGTATCCGGGAAAATTGCCATTTCCGACATTCGCATTGACCGGTTGTAAAGTTGACTTCACGGTTATCGCCCATCGAAACGATATTGGAATTCATTAATTCCGTATACAACCCATTTGACGCTTTTCCTTTTCTTTTTCCACCTTATCGCATTGATACGTGATTTCGTACTTCATTTTGCTACACAAAAGCGTAAATATAAATTAATTTATTTATTATAAACACTATATGTTTTAAACAATAAATACTATATGTTTTAAACAATAAATACTATATGTTTTAAACTCGCAACTTCTCGACGTAAAATACCATACGCACCATACTTGGTATGTGTCGGTCAACATTATGTTGGTAGGTTTACGTACAATACATGACACGCATTAAGAGATTCAACAACATTAGATGTACAATAATTGTAGCGGCTACGTGGGCAATGCGCTCTAGACCAGCGTGTAGGATCGACCTCCATTAGCTTGCGATGCGCTTGATTGAGCGACTAGGGTATGTTCATTTTCTTTGCCACTCATCGGTGTATCGCCTTGCATATGCTCGATCTGGACCTTTACTTTTTAGTTTTCAAGGAAAGGTTCATCATTAGATGACGACGGCATATACCATGAAGCGCCGACGAAACTCATTCCTTATTGCCAAAGCTATTGCGGGATGCCTATCGGATATGATAACCATATTGGGGTTATCTCCTATGCACTCTCTAATCTTGACATCCACCATGACCGGCAATCTCCAGTCTCCCCTCTGCATATACCGTAAGCAATAGGCACAATTTGGTTGTTCCGTCCATGCCTCTGACTAGCAAATTTGTACCATGATAAACACCCTTTAAATGTCTTTGCGTCCACTATAAGTAGTGGGCGAAGATGGTTCATGACGTCTTAGCGAATATAAACAATTTATAAAAGTATTTTACCAAATGTGCTTTCATGTATTTATATAAAAAATGAACAAACTTCTTGATGCACCAATGGCAATGAATAAATTTTGAAAACTCCTTCATTGTTTGTCTTGATTCGTGTGACCGTCCCGGTTTTTTTTCTAAGTTGTGACAATAATATGGTAGCATTTGAAAGCGACTCTAATGGTGAACCTCTTAACATTTGTAACCCATAATCCTTCCCCCTCCATGCTTGTTGGTAAGATATAGATGTTTTATATTGGGCCATGATATCTTTTTGTATATCTCTCCCTTTCAAATCACGGCTACCATCTTCTAATTTATCTTTCATAATGTGAGCAATAACTTTTTTGTTTGCATTTCGATGGTTAGGATATGTTTGAGTTCTAGGACACGTGTGAATATCATTCATCTTTTTAATTTGAAAAACATCTGAATTTGTCCAACGTCTGGCATTAATAAACCATGCACATTGTTCATAATGGACGCATTTAATGTTATAAGTATCCGGATTACTTTTTTTGGAAATAAATTCGTAACCATCTTCTAAAGCTTTCAACCTATATGCCAAGTCTAAATCGGCCTATTTAAAAAATAATTACCGACTTTTACTTGGTTTTTATTATAATCCTTTGTAGGCATAGGTGTTGATGTGTAAAGAGGTGTTTCAGAATTTCGAGCATATGCTTAAAAAATTTGTCCAATTATGGTTAACGTGGTGCGGTTTTGATTTACATCATCAAAATCATTTGCAACATCTTCATGTTTTTATCCGAATCGAAAGCAAATGATGACCACGGTTTAGTGAAATTTGCCTCATGTTTATAACCGAGTCATAGTTTTCAAAATCATTTGTGTCACCTTTCGAGATGGACCATCATTAGATGGGCGATGTTTTCAAAATTGTTGTTTCTTCCATTTTTTAGATTGAGAAACATACAAATGTACAAATTCACCAGGAGACTCTAAAGCGCCTTGAACAAAAAGTTTACCTCGTTGTCATCTCAGTAATATCGAGTAGAAAGTCAATGAATGGACTTTCACTTTTAAATTACTGGTCATTTTGATTCAATTTAAACTTGTTCACCACCATTTCAACTAACTCGAATAGGTTATATTATCATACATCTCGACACCGCGTTTTATCACCATAATGTAACATACATTTGAATTTATTTAAATTCAAATCCATTTTTCTTTTTTAGTTATTGTGAAGATGTGTATAAATTGAATTTCGTAGATGTATTATATATAGTGTAGTATTAACATGTGTGCTTGCAAAAAGTAACTGCCCCAAACTCATTGGTCACACCTATGATGTATAAAGCACCTAAAAAAGTAATTGCCCCAACTCATTGGTCACACCTATGATGTATAAAGCACATTTTATTGACTAGTCACATCAATGTCATATTTCGTGCAAAAAAAATATGTGATCAAAAAAAGTTTATTGACTAGTCACATTAATGTCATATCCATGTCTGTATATACTAGTGATATATTTATTGTCATAGAAGTGTTTGTCATATTTCGTGTAAAAAAATATGTGATGTACTTATTGTCATTGACATGTCCAAATGTTGTCATAATTGTATAAAAAAATATGTGAGTAGTTACATCGATGTGCTATAATCTTCATCTATTTAACGACAATCTTTTAAATTATTGTTTACTCAAACTCATTCACTAACAAATTCTTCTCCATTCTTTAAAAATGTCGGACAACATACCTTTCGACCTTCAAATTGATAGCATGAATAAACTTCCAGTTAAGTCTCTATTACAGTTTCGTAGTGTGTCAAAGATATGGAAGTCAACCATAGACTCTTCCGACTTCATTCGTCGTTACGGTTTTCGTGAGACGGATATGTGCTGTTTTAATTTAACTTATATGCAAGGTCCTGTAGGTTTTATGTTTTCGGTAGAAGATAATTTAGCCTTTACGCCTCTAGAAACTAATTTAAATCTTCCAACTCTTAAGCCAATTGCTACTTCAGAAGGTGTTTGGTGCTTTTCATGGGGTTCTGATATGTGTCTTGTTATTTGGAACCCATCAATAAAAAAATCTTTGGGTATACTTGTCCCTTATTTGACAAGCGAACGGATCATCCAAAATGGTCTTTGGTTTTGGTGTGCGTCCGACACTTTAGACCCGACCTTTTAAAGATTAATTACTCGTTCAACGTCCAAGGACCATGGTATGTGTCGGTCTTTACAATGAGCTCGAATCGTTGGACCAATCTTGAGAATGATTGTTTGCCCGTCAATCAATCAAAATAAAGCAGTGTGGTCAAGCGGTGAGTGGGTGGTAAAATTTTACGGGTTGGTTACGAAAAGTTTTATTGTGATGATGGTAGTTTACAAAAAGTTACATGCTTGTTTCATTTGATCTAGTTACTCATCATTTTAATGTACTAGACATACCTACAGAGATAAGATTCATGATTCCACCTCCGTTTTATATTTCCCAGCTAGGAACCTCTCTCGTAATTTCAGGAAGTTTCATTCATGATGAGAGAAAATATATGTCTGCTTGGGTGCTCGAAATTGTTGGTGTTATTTTATCATCGTGTGATGTGCTCTTCACCATTCCATTCCCAATTGATCATGTTGTAAAATTACTAGGATTTAGTAAGAATGTGGAGCCAATAGTTGAAACTAAGAGCAGCCAACAGACAAATCACTTACTACAAATCTACGACCGAACTACTCAAGAGTTTCAAAACATGGGTATTGAAGCTAATGGTGGCTCGTTTTTAATTGGGCCATACAAAGAATCACTAATTCTTCATACTCAAACTCATTGAAGCTAATGGTGGCTCGTTTTAGTTTATGTCTTGTATGTTTCAAGTTATTTCAATTGTACTAGTTTTTCTAAGTATTTAATGAAGCTTTTTTATGTTTTATGTTAAAGTGGAAATACATTAAATGTGATAAATAGTTGTCATAGATTGTCATGTCATGTCACTAAAATTTTTGATTATTCTTGCCATGAATACATTAAATGTGATAAATAGTTGTCATAGATTGTCATGTCATGTCACTAAAATTTTTGTCATCATATTTCGTGTAAAGATCTATGTGATTTATAGGTTGTAATTGAATTGTCAAATGCATGTCAATATATGTCACTGACAAGAATAAAAGTTGTCATATAATTATTGAATATTGTCATATTTCGTGTAAAGATCTATGTGATTTATAGATTGTTATTGAATTGTCAAATGCATGTCAGTATATGTTACTGTCATGAATAAAAGTTGTCATATAATGATTAAATATGTGATTTATAGATTGTCATTGAATTGTCACTATAGATGTATGTCATATAATTATTAAAAGTTGTCATAATTCTTGTAAAACACTATGTGGTCTATACACTATATATATAACATCCACAAAACTCTAACAAACATAAACTTTAACAAGTCAATACCAACATACAAATGGCGCTAGTTTTGAAATTCAAATGTAAGTTACGTTTCAAAGACAAAGAGAGTGGTGTCATTATATGCAATGACATGACATACTCATTTTAGTTGAAATGTTGGTGAACAAATTCGAGTTGGATCCAAATAAGCAACTCAATTTGTCATATAAACTAAGTCCATCGGATACTCGATGGAAATTAAAGACAACAACGAGGTTTCTTTATTTGTTATGTGTGCTTGTGGTTCCCTAATGGTATAATACATTTGTACATTGATCAACCCGGAGAAAATGCAACTACTACGGATAATACCGGTCCGGCGGTATTCTTCAATTGGCGAGCTCGTAAAATCTGAGACATCACGGAAGGTGGCCTTCGTGCGTAATGCCAACCCAGTATGTCGGAAAATAATGGAGGATGCGTGCGAAGATGATCATTTCGCGTGGCCCATGGCTAAGCGCGATTGAGTATCTAGATGCTTTCGGGATCACGGTAGATGCTTGTCTAGGCGATATGAAAAAGTTCATCAATAAAAAGGAAGCTTGAACTTGTTGTAGTCATTATCAAGTCTTGTACACCAAATTCAATTGGTGACCTAACGATTACACTCAAAGATCCATCGGGAATAATGTCGGTTCCATTCATCACAAAGTCCTTGAAGAGGATAAGGGTTATGTAAAGTCTATTAGTGTCGGTCTTTGTTTTGATACTAAAGAACGTCTCGGTGTTCACACCAAAATACCACAATCCTTCCCTCAACATCACTTTGAAAAACATTGTTGAGATTTACCATAAGGATCTTGTTTATTAGTTTATGAATTAAAGTTTGGTGTGTGTGTGTTTAATTTTATTGAGTGATGTTTAAATTTGACTTGAAACTTTTTTTTGTATTATTTATGTTTCTATATAACTCATTTACTTTTTCATCTACATCATTGTAGCGGTATGTTCAATTGTTGAAAATTGTGTCAATTCACTTGTGTCAATTCAATTATTGAATGTTTGCAACTTTACCAAAAGTTTTATCACACTTATTGAATGTTTGTAACTATGTATGCATATATTTGTACTCGTGGATAAAGAAAATTATATAAAAGTTGAACTAATCATATCCACAATTTGTAGTATCCTCACATCGGCTATGATAAAAAATATCAGCCATGATTGCTCTAAACTGTTTAAAAAAGGTTGAAGAATCACGAATAATCGGTGGTGGGACATTGCTAAAACAAAATTGTTGCAAAAGCCAACATGTTATCACTCCACAATCCGTTGTATTTGCTTGCTGCGGGGTCGGGAACCAGTTAGCGAAATCGTTGTAGTAGTAGCTGAAATTAAACGGTTGGCGTCCAGTAGCCTGAAAATACCCTTGGATTTCCAAAGTTTCGTTCAACACTTTGGTCCATGCAACAATATGTTCACGCAAATATTCCTTTCGACCTTCACTCTCCAACGAGTCAAAAACCGCAACACAGGGATAAGCGAGATTTACAATAGCAGCCACCCAGTGATTGCCTTCGACATGAATGGGCATAAACACCTACAAAATTAAAATAATCAAGTTATATAAAATTAAATAACTTAAAATACTAAACGTATTAAAATTATTAAACTCAAATACTTACCATATCTACCTCAGCCCAAGAACGATGCGGACGTGTACGCCCACTCAAAGTTCCGCAATTCTTTATCGGTCACAAGTAAGAATAATTCTTTCGAGCACTGCTACATACGATCTTTGTTGAAGATTTCACTCTTGTCCAACGAAAACCATCTTTCCTAAGGCGAATCGAAGCTCCATCCATGCATTCATATGCTAATTCAAATAAAAATAAATAGTTATTATTTGTCATTCTATAAACAAGATTATTCAAATACAATTTAAACATTTAGTAATAAACTTACATCATCGGCGACCAAGCATTACTTTTGCCCATACATAAAGGGACAAGATCTCTCAAAGCGTGTCTCGCATCGATTACCCAATGTATGACGGTCCAAGAATATAGGTACGGGTTTTGCAAAAATTAGCTATGGGCTCATAGTTATTACGCCTAACCTAAATAGCCAAAAGTAAAATACAATATAAATACAAAAGTGTTAATCATTGTTAAAAATATATTCAATTAGTGTTACGATTACCTTATCGAGGTCGACATTATAAAATGAAATACAATCTCCGTATAATTAGTCCGTAAAATCACGATTCTCATCTCCGAGATCAAAGGTGGAATTTCGGATGTACTCGCCTTACTCTTTCCGTCCGTTTCTTAGGTATCTCGGTAGTTGGTGGCAGCGGCTCGTCGGGTCCTACAAGAGGTCCGGGACGGACAACTCTCTTTTCACGATTAATAGCACCCTAACACAAATAAATAATCATTTCTTAGTTCCAAATAATTAGTACCATACAAGAAAATGGGAAAAAAGCTATATATTTATGTAAGTATCAATTTACCGGGATGACACGGCTAGCTACAGGGGCGTGTGATGGACCAGCTTGTTGCGAATTGTTACCCGACCACGGAACAAATCCTTGTTGCGCCATGGGGGTACCGTTTATCTGCTGCTGAAAAGAAGGCGTGGCCACCTGTGGCGACGGGTGAGAAAGATCGTCAAAGAAAGAACTAGCTGGTGGGTTAGAAAATCCAGGACCAGCCTGCGCGAAGCCCTACATACAATATTAGAATGTTTAGTCATTTCTTAAACAAATAATAAATTATTTGGAGAAAAAATGAATAAAAATATACCTGCTCTTCCGGAAACCCACTCACTCCACCAACGCCACAATGTTCATCCACAAAGGCTGGTCTACTAGACATTTCCTGTCTCATCCCCCATGGCTGGGAGTGCTTTAATACAATATAATACCGTTACTACAAAAACAAATAAAATTATATATATATATATATATATATATATATATATATATATATATATATATATATATATATATATATATATATATATATATATATATTCAAATTTTAAAATTTACCTTCAAGTAACAGTAGATTAGTTGGAGCATTTTCTCATGTTCTGTATCTTAGCATCACGAGCCTTTCTCACTTTCTCGTGTTCTGTATCATCGCTTACGAGCTTTTCTCAAGTTCTCTTGTTCCATCAAATGTCGATATAAGTATCTTTGGAGCGTCGTCATGGCTGTGTTAGTGCAGCAGGTGGGGGTATTGGTGGTGGTTCGATACTACGTCCATCGAAGAATGCTCTACTATCAACCCACCAATCCGTTTGGACTCATTTTCATCGGTGTAAGTCTTAGAGTAGGTTGCGTTTCCTATAAAGTATATATAATATCAACAAAAAACAATATTTTTATCATACAACAACAACTAAAGGCGTGCTTAAATAACAACTCACCAAAAACCATTGAGCTTACAACGTTGAAACCTCATCTTGTAGCATGACACAAGCTCTAGGATATATCTCTTCATCACGATTAAAATACTCGTAAGCCCGACTCGATAACTCTCCAATATCCAAGTCTAAAATAAATTAATTGATTAATTTCTTTAACATTATACATATGCATAAACAACAAAAAGTAACAATAACCATACCTTAAAGGCCCATATAAAGCCCATCAACGTATACTTGGTTTCTTTACTTTACCTTTAGCGTCGGGCGGTGGCGGTGGCCAAGAAAGCTTCCCAACGTTTACGTGTCGCACCGACTAGCGGGTGTACAATGTTGGCCATACATACGAACCCCAGGATAGATGTTCCACGCATCTAAATTATCTACTAAGCTCATGCACCAATCCGGAGTCTGCGCTTAAACTCATGACCTAACAATACCAACTCCAACAAGCCTACCAAACTAAGGCGACGGCATCGATATCTATAAGTTTATCAAAGTCGTTGCTAAAATCTTCTCATGCAACATTCCGGCGAGTTATCGTACAACTATCATACGTTGATTCAAAGACACGTCTCCTAAAAGGAGTAGGTTGATCTTTAAATCTGTCTTTAAAATCAACCCAAATCTCAACCCGGTCACTAGACAAAACTCTTCTCTACCAAATTTTAACTCAAAACCTCTTACATGATAAGTCAATGGAGCGACATCCGTGTCTCCGGGCGGGTTCCTCTTGGCATAAACTAAAGTAATGTAGTAGAATACACGTTTCTTGCATTTCGTCTAAATCAAACAACCATCAAAACATGTATTTCTAAACAATACTTCCTTATTGGTACCTCTAAATTTTCTCTTAATGTGTCGAAGCAATTTTAACACTTCTACATGTAAGGTCAACCATAAAATCCTAAAATAACAAATAATAAAATATATATAACAAATATGAATCAAAAACCAAATAATGATAATGGAACAAAAAATTTACGGAACATCATTTTGCGCCATATTGGTGACAACCATAAAAATCACCTAAGCCTCGACAACACTAGCGGCACCACCACACCACACTAACCGCACCTAAACCAAACACCACCACACCCAGCCACACACCCACACCACAACCACAACAACCGCCACAACAACCACACCACCGGCGCACCTAAACCAAACACCACGACAACCACACCACCAAAACCACCACAGCGGTATCACGAGAGCCAGCGACAACTACAACCACCCAAAGAATTCGCTTCAAAGTGACTAAAATTGACTTCAAGCGATTACAAACCCTAATCTTACCTATTTTATCCGTATTAAAGTTGTATTGTCATTCGAATAGATTGAGTTACGGATATTGGTCTTTCCCTAGGTAAATTATTTGCAAAAGAAGACAATTCGCTCCAAAAAAGTCGATTAGGAAGTTAGGGTTTGGATAACATGAAATCATTGCCCATGGGAGGCGGGTGGTGTATGTGGATTTTTTCTTTTCGTTTGGTAACAATAATTGGGACTAAATCACGCTAGTAGGAGAGAATTGGTCTAGGTGGCTTTTTATTTATTTTATTTTATTTTTTTGTGTTGGGTAATGTTTGAAGTGGGGCCGGATTGGAGAAATCTCTCCTTATAGGGAGCGAATTGGTTAATTGGCTTTTTATTTTATTTTTTTATTTTTATTTTTGTTGGGTAATGTTTGTAGTGGGTCCCATTCTAGGAAATCGCTACTTAACGGCAGCGAAATTGCTTATGTGTTATATTGTATTACTTTGTTTTTAATCTAGTTGCAACACGTGTATATTAGTTTGTTCTCTCCTCATAAGCAGCGATCAACTTGGTTAAATAGGAAATGTCAGAAAAGTTGGGCTTATGAAAGAAATACCCTTCTCTGACTAGCCTTTTA
Organism: Chrysanthemum lavandulifolium; assembly: GCA_022545495.1. NCBI lineage: Eukaryota > Viridiplantae > Streptophyta > Magnoliopsida > Asterales > Asteraceae > Chrysanthemum > Chrysanthemum lavandulifolium. Next base: position 73,675,808 of record CM040240.1, read on the forward strand.
AAAAATTTTCGCTTTAAAATGTGCATAAAAGAAAGAATATTGGAGTAACCAATTAAAAGTACAAATTACCGTAAAAAGAAAAAGACTTTGACTTAAAATTACTATACCCAACAAAAAGTAACTTTATACGGAGTAATAAAAGTTGTCATTTTCAGATTGCAAAAAGATTCTCCTAATCTAGCCATATTCCTATTTCCAAAAAGACGACTTTAAAGTTTCAACGAGTCCGTACTGTTCATCTTCTTCAATATTCCGGTAATGATGTTCGATTTCCGGCACAAATTTTAACCTCGTATTTCTTCTTTCTTCTTCTACATTTGGGTTCAAGGTGGTTCCCAAATAATTTCTAAGGTAGGTCCTAAAAAAATCCTATATTGCTTCTTAGTGATTTTTTCGTCCAGGGTGGTTCCCGGGCACCACCTTGAACATGAATAGGTCCGCCCCTGAATGGAACTCAGTACTTAACAACAACCAACCAAACATGGAGCAACACATTTTTTGATGAGCAAGCAATACATGTAGATTTTTCTTAAAGTAGTTGTCACCCGACATTCGATCAGTAAAAGTGATGATGCCTTGATTTTTGTCTACCACTAATAACCATGGTGAAACTAACGAATAAGTCTTCAATCTCTTTGAAGAAGCTTCATTGCTCCATTGTATCAAAGGTGCTGCTACAAGACAACACTTACATGTAGCACGATGTATTCCAAACCAACACAAAGCTTCATAATCAACTCCAGAATATCAAACGGAAGATTGGGAAGGTTAAATTCATTAGGTCCAACCACACTGTGTGTAATTGATCTTACCACTATCTGGTCCTCTTCTTGTCTGGAATCATCAGTACACTTAGCTTCTCCATGATCATCTTCTAACCTACACAAAATATTATTCTAAGAAAACAACGACACTACTTATAAACGTAAATCAATAAATAAAATAAGTAAATAAAATACATGCATTCCCATACTGACACATTGCTTGTTGGCAGCACTAGTGAAGGCATAGAAGACATGGATATAGTATTATGTTTGACATGGTATGAATACAAAACTTTGCCCAATTTGTCACGAATGTGTATATAACCCCCCAACTCCAAGGCAATCGTAGGTGTGTAAAATACTAGGCAATCAAAAGCAATATCCACAAAAAATATAGCTTCTTTGAAGTCTACCAATTCTTCCCACATTTTTGTACTCATTAATGCGTTGGCCAAGTCTTCCAAGTCTTGCCATCTCTTACAGCTCATATCCAAGCCTTTAAATTTATACGCGCCAATTTAGAAAGTACTGCTAGCTTATAAAGTACTGCTAGCATTAGAAAGTATTGCTAGCTTAGTTGGTAGCCAAAAGTTAGTTATGACTTTTGGAGGGAAAATGTTTTGCTCCTTCCTCCCATTTCTCCTTCCTCCCTTTGTATAAATACTCCTTTGATTCTGAAATTGATTGTAAATAATTCTCTCTCTAATTCTATTACTTCAAAAGTGAATCAAGAACTCAAATACGGAATCATTTCTATCTCCATCTTTCCCTGTTTGTTTTCTAGTTGATCTACGAATTCCTATTCCTTGATTAACATATCTTTACATTTTAGTACACAGCAAGTGGTATTCAGAGCCCTTTTCTGGCACCATATAATATTCAAGAGTGTTATACCGACATTCTTGATTTTCCAGTCATCTTCTCCGGCTAAATTCCGGCAAGAAACATAGATTTTCCGGCAAAGAAATTAGCCACCACTAATTTCACCTATTCTATTACATCAGATTAGTGCCAAACATTTGTGCGGTCACAAGGCTAGCCCATAAGTGGTTAAATTATCTAGCCTTGAATAAGCTGATCAGAAGCACTTGGTTTGGGTAATCAAGAGCATGGTTGTAAATATCGCTTGGCGGTACCTCGGCGGTCGACCACCGCCAAGCGCCATATCGGTCTTGGCGGTGATATATCAGTGATATATCGGAGACCATAAATTATAAAGGAATTTATTTAAAAAAAAATAAATATTAGCAATATCATAACAAAATAAGTCAATAACCACACAAAAACTAAAAAGTTTAACATCCTTGAAAAATAAAAGCCGCAAGTCCATAAGTATTTATCAATTTATATAACAAATAAAATAAAAAAAAATAAAAAATACGAGCTTGACCAATTTTTGACCTAGTTTGACCGATATTTGACCAATTTTGACCGATTTATCACCGATTTTGACCAAACCGATAAATTGACCGATAAGCGAAATATCGTATCGGTCGACCGCCGATAAGCGATATATCACTGATATATCGGCCGCCAAGACTGATATTTACAACATTGATCAAGAATAGGACCAGTAGTTGTTATTCCATTGTAGATGAGTAATAGCATTATTGGTGAGATGGTGAACACAAGAACCACACTTAGTAATCAAGATTCTTCAATGGAATCAATCCAACAAACTGTTAGTGATTTGCAAAGGACTATGGCAGATTTGATGGCTGAAATGCAAAGAATGAAGAATGGTGAGGGCACCAGTTCTGGGAATCATGGTAACAATGGTAGAAATGGTGGACAAATGACTACACAATATGGAAGGTTGTCTAAATTGGAGTTTCCAAGATTCAATGGGGATGATGTAAAGGGTTGGATATTACGATGTAGTGGTTCTTTTTCTTGATAATGTAGATGATGAATTGAAAGTGGGGATTGCTGCAATGAATGTGTATGACAAGGCCTTGGTGTGGCATCGGCAGTTCATTAAGAGATTCGGTGAAAACAGTTCTTGGGAGGTGCATGAGAAACAAGCCTTGCAGAGATTTGGTTCATGCTTTGAAGATCCAATGATGGATTTGAAGAATTTGAAACAAACTCGTAGTGTGCAACAGTATCAAGATTTGTTTGAAGATTTGTTAAATAAGGTGGAGTTGACTGATCTTGATGAACCTTGTGATGAAGAACATGAGATATCATATAATCAAATAGGAAAAGAAAGGAGCAAGGTGCTATGTTGTTGTGAGGAAAATAAAGCATTGATTCAAGATGATTTTCGGAAGGAAGGTGGAGAAGGAAAAGAACATGAAGAGATAACAGGTAAGGGTTCAAGTATTTCTTCATTGTGTCAATCAAGTGATGGTCTACACAAGTCCTTAAACCCAACATTCATTAATTGGTTTAAGACCAGAAGATGAAGATGAGAGTGATGGTGCTAGTTTAGTGTTAAAGACACCATTGTGGGAGAAGACTACGGCTTGTGTTAAAAAGATTCAAGAAGAAGAAGAATATGATGTTAATTGGGTTGATGGAAAAGAGTTAGTTTGTGAAAAGAAGTTTGATGATTGTTTTGAGAACCAAATATTAGCACTTAAAGATAAGTTGAAAATGGATAGTTGGTATGTAATGAATGGAAACAGGGGAATAACACAGTCACCAATGGAGATTGAAACCAAGACTGAGATAAGACCAAATGGAGTGGATTGTAGGTGGACGATGACTAGGGGTGTTAGTGTTGATATTGGAGGGTGTATGCATATTGAGAAGCTTGTGGATAAATTGGGAAATAATGGTGAAGGTGATTATTGGAATGAAGAATGGTTTGAACATTGTGGTGTGGGTCAGGATGAGAAGTGGACTCACACGTGGCGCCAAACTGAGCCAAGTAAGCAGCTAGATACCCATTTGAAGTTTGATTGTTGGAAATGGCCTACAAGGAAGAAAATGAGTGAGATACAATGTAAAGTGCTGCAAAAAGGTAAAATTGATATGTGGAAATGGCCAAGAAGAAAAAAGGAAAAAGGTTCGAAGTGTAGTAATGTTATGATTGACTGTGGCAAAGGATTTGGGATTAAGGTGGAACCGCAATCTATTATGGAAAGAAGCTGTTATGGAAAGAAAAATGCAAAGAAGGGCAATAAGGTTGTTGTGTATGCTGAGATTCAGTGGGCAAAATGGCAAACATCACGAAGAGATTTCCTCAAATTCAGCTTGATACTTGAAGACAAGTATCATTTGAAAGGGAATGGACTAATAAGAGCCAAAGTGATTGGAAACGTGACTTGTTTTAAATGTTTGGACAGAATAAAAGTAAGTATACTTCATCAATTTGCTCACTTAGTCCATAAAGACAAGTTCTCTATTAGCATCTCCATAGAAACATTTTGGATTGCATAAGATATTAAAGGTTTAAACACGCGGAATGGTCTAATGGTCTGTGTAGTGGTACAAGGGTCTGATGGTTGTGCTAATAAGATCACATGGGAGTTGCGGAGTGACTTCATGAACATTTTCTTTAGTAGATCAATGGCCAGGCCTCATATATTCAATGTTTTTGTGGGGTACTGTTTTTGGCAGTGTTTGGAATTTACTAATAGTCTCTTGGGGTGCTTGGATTTGAGTATGGAGTGTTTGGATTTATCAATAGTTGTTTTTGGGGGTATTTGGATTAAGAAGAAGTGTTGCTCGACGGATGTTTTTGGGTGTGTTTTAAAAGATGGAATTCTGTTGTTGGCGTGTTAGTTTCAGAAGCTAGGATGGAGTTTAAAGATGTGTTGGTAGAAGCGTTCCGTCCAGTGGTTGATACTGAGTTCGTAAAACAAAGCTTATGGCATGAACTCCTGGTTAACAAAAGTAGGACTTTGGCAGGGAAAACCAATCACTTTGACTTGTGTGATGGATTAAAGGTTTTGAAAATGTCACCTCAGTTTTTTTCTTAGATGCTTGAGGAGAAACATCATTTCAAGCGGAGTGGTTTGATACGCGCCAATTTAGAAAGTACTGCTAGCATTAGAAAGTATTGCTAGCTTAGTTGGTAGCCAAAAGTTAGTTATGACTTTTGGGGGGAAAATCTGTTTTGGTCCTTCCTCCATTTCTCCTTCCTCCCTTTGTATAAATACTCCTTTGATTACGAGTTGTAATTCATTCTTGAAATTGATTGTAAACAATCTCTCTCTAATTACATTACTTCAAAAGTGAATCAAGAACTCAAATACGGAATCATTTACATGCGCATGTTTCCTGTTTGTTTTTAGTTGATCTACTAATTCGTATTCTGGATTAACATATCTTTACATTTTAGTACACAACATAAATCTCTCCATTTCTTACGAGTTTCTTGATAACGCTACACAGCGTCGTTCGGGGTCAAAGGAACTTCCTTTTCTTGAGCAAGTTTTATAACACCCTAGGCGGTGAACCTAATCGTTGTAGTGTAGTAATTAGGGTAAGCCACGGGTATTGATATCGTTCTCTAGGGAATAGGAATGCTAGTAGGGAGTTACTACGCTAAGGTTAAGGTTGAGGAAGATTATTTTTATCTTTTTATATTTTATGAAAATGGAAAAGTACGAATCTCGGGTATTGGATTTGGGGGTTGGTATTTCTACCGATTACTCTACTATTATCTAATTATCTAAACTAAGGTTGTGGGAGTCTATGTCTAATTAATGTGTGCTCGTATGATAGTTTAAAGATGTGTTTACTTAGTTTGTATTACTCCTTAATTATCTCCTATTGATGGTTGAGTGTCACGTCTTATTCCTAGTTGCGTTGTGTTTCTAAAGTTGTAGGGTATCGTTTCTCCTAACTCTTTGAACTTACCAAAGGGTCTTGTCTACAAACCACGTGAGATTATAGACTCTACTCTAAGGCACTCTTCGGATGGTTTAGACTACAATCACTCGGGTAATCATACTCTAGGGTTCACAAAGATGAATCAAGCATTAAGTACACAACGAATGACCTATCGCATTACTAGATCATTAATCAACTAAGATAAGAAACAACCAATCAATATTTAATAATTAAGTTTCATACTTCCTAAGCAAACACACAAATAAATTATGGGACATGGAGAACATGCAAGCATACACACAAATAATCAAAGACATAATTGAATTAATGAAGCAAAGACTTATCTTGGTGTAAGATAGGGTTAAAAACCCTAAAATCTTGTACAAGACACCTTAGGTTCGGTTTTAGGTTTTACTCCAAAGACTCTCCACACAAAGGCGAAAAATTCGGATTCTATATATAAGATTACAATTGCGACGGCGTCACCTTATGTTTAGTGGCGCGTCGTGTCGCCGCCATTAGGGTTTCGTCTTGGCCACGTTAACCTTGCGACGGCGTCACCTTATGTCCGTGGCGCCGTCCTCTTGACCGGCGTCGTGCGGATCGCATCTAGGCGTGCGAGTAGCGACGGCCTACTCTTTCACAACTAGGCGCCGTCTCTTGAAAACACGAGTTTTGAGTTCGACCGTCACAATAATTCTCCGGCGGCGTCGCAAATAGCTCTGACGCCGTCGCCTTCTACATTCAGTATTGTGAGTGTCTCGATTTCGACTTTGGCCATTTTCTTCATATATTCGCCTTTTCGTCCAAATAAGTGCCATTCCACATTTTGCCTTCACGAGACCTAAAAGTGAAAAGGGCGATATTAAGCAATAACGGATACAAAAGTGATCAAATAAGGACTTAAATGACCCCTCAAAATGGTACCTTTTAAAACCTTATCATTTACACTAGTCATGTCCAATCTAAAAAAATAAACTCCTTCGAGTTTTTGTTCGTAAAAACCTACTATAATGCAGAACAATTAGGTACAATGCCCTTTCAGAAAATAATGTAGCTCAGTACAATGATTCCAGGAAGGAATGGGAGTAAACCCTAAGAGCAATAACTTTATTAGAACTTCTCTATCCTTAACCAAGATGTCAAGTTGTATGACAAAAGACAAGCCACTCAATGCATATACTTTACCATTGCAACAAGTTAGGTTATATATAGATAAACCATCTTGACCGGCTATACTTTTGAGTTGGCTAGTGTATGACATTTCGGTCCATCTTAGCTTCTTTCTTTTACCCTTTAGACGAAAAAAAAACAAAGCTAGGTTTATTGGCTCTAGTTAACAGAAGAACAGAACTTGGATCATCAGGAGGAACTGACAAGCAACAATTATCTATAGATTCTAAATCTCCATCTTTCACAGTCAGAGGGGGGAAATTAATCATCTTAGAATTGAGTGGGTTCCAAAGAGACCACATTACACTTTTTGGATGGTCGGAAAGAATAATGCAACCATGATAATACCCTCGAATACGTCTCCCCATCATCTCGGGGATTTGACATTGATATTTAGCCAACGGATCATGTAGGGTGTAGAAAATCTGATCTCTAGGACTATTATTTTCGGCTCCTAGGTTTTGAGCAATAAACCATGGACATTTCGCAGATAAGTGAAGCAATTGCTCACATACCGAACCACCATATGAACTTTGCTTTTTCTCCATCTAAAAAGTTCATAACAATATTTCAATGTCAATTTTTACTTTATCCGGAAGCGCATAGTTGGCCTTACAAATAAGCAATAACTATTATTTTGGGATAGAACTGCTCCAAATATCACTTTTATGCTTATGACTATGATTATCTTAAAGTTTTGCTATGGAGAAATCTCAATAGGCTCATAAAACAATACAAACACTCATAAAGGTTATTACTTTACAAAACATAGTAAGATATGAAATTGCACACACCCAACCCAATTTAACCGAAATATACTCCTTAAGTTCATCATTAACCTAATAAAAGCATCATTCTCTTAACTTAATCACACTCCAAACGTGTTGGTGAATTAAATAAACCTGGGTACAAAGCAGGTATCTTGCTTACCTTGTTTTGACCCATGACCTACTATTTCTACTCATTAAGCGAATCATCCCGAAAGGACTTAACAATAAACAAAACTTACACATCTAAAACAATATGTGTATTTTTTTTTTAAAATGATAAAGGTTACTGCTTTTTTTACAAGAAAACAAGATATGCAATCCCAAACATCCATTATAACTTAAATTAAGTAAACATACTTCTAAATTTCAGTACAATATCTTTGTTTCCTAAAAAAGTACTAATGTAGCACCCCTAATCCTAATATAAAGCCCATAAAACAATCATAAGAGTCAAAAAGCTCATAAAATAAACTGGTCTTTGCCTACCAGAATTTGACCCGTGACCTGTTTTTCAACCCATTTCCGAAATCATCATAAGAATCAAAACTTCAACTATTATACCTCAATCTTGAAACACAAACCAAAATCTTCAGCTTCAATTCATTGGAAACAATGTCACTGCTCTGTTTCCTGTTGAGCTTTTAAGTTAAAGGGTTTATGGTTGTTGTTTTTAGCCATTTGAAGGTAGAGAGTATAAAAAGGGAGTTAAAATAAAAACAAGGTGGAACAGTATTTATAGCTGGGGAAAACTTTATTTTTATGTTTTTAAAGTTTCACTATTATCTTTGAATTTGGTACCCATAGGACCATAGTCGGCCTAAGACCACTCCCAACGGTCTCGTTGGTTTACAAATGGTTTACAAACCGACGAGCTTTGGTTTTGACAGAAGGCACTACCTGCGTCGATAGTCGTCGGTTTAGTCTTTTTGGTTTGGCGACGAGGAAAGGGACGAGAGTAGGGCCCATTTGACAGTTTGACTTTTTTGTGTGTGGGTATTTTGTGAGGTATATTTGTATATGAGTGACATAAATAGAGCCACACCACCATTGATAGGGGTGTGTTAAGCTTGGTAAGTGTTGATGTGGCGCTGAGGTTGCACGATTGACATAGAAAGAAACGCGTCATTGTTAGGAGTGGTCTAAGAGCGCCATGTATGGTGGCTCAAGTCAAAGTGACACGTCATGCCACCTCAGCAAAACACCCATTTTCACTCACACACTCAGAAACTCACCCCCATGGCTCAAACCAAAACACCCTTTTTGGAACCCACCATTTAATTTTATTTTTTATTTTTTCAAAGCAACTAATTTTTCATTCATTAAACTAAAATTAAAAATTACAATACGAAATAAAAAATTTAAAAAGTGGACGAAAAAAATAACGTAGACTACTACATATTTGTTGGGAATTATCTAATAGTGGGTTCATGCTGAAAAGGTTCCTACTGATAGTAGTATAGTTTCCACTGATAGTAGGGATTCTGCGGATAGTGCAGTTTCCTCTGATAGTTATTTTGTTTCTGCAGATATGTAGTTTCCGCTTTATTAGTTTATTAGTTACGATATGCATAAGTTAAAATAGGAATAGATTGTGCATATCTTTTGAGTGCTTAGCAAGCTGCAAAGTTAGGGTTTCTTATACTATAAAATAAACTAGCGGCTAGGGTTGAATGTACGTTTTCAATATAAATTATAGTGAAGGAATATAGATCCATAGAGGATTAAGTTTATAGTGTTTATTGTCTTCTTAAGTCTTGTATTTATTTTCCGCGTGAGTACAATTCTTGCAAAGGTTCTCCTTAGTTGTTTTGTGATTACAAAAGATAGCTATACTCCTTCTAGGCTCATAAGATCTATCTGGGACTGAACCCAACAAGTGGTATCAGAGCCTCTTGAGAATCTTTCTAAGAAGACAATCCTTTTCTACAAAATCTTAACAATGTCATCACCAAAACATTACGATCTTTGAGAGTGATGAGCGACTGAGTCATCAAACACCCATCAAACACCGGTCTTCTATTCAAGAAGTGGTCACCATGTCCAACACCAATGCTAAATTCCCTTACCTTAAGAAGGGCGAATATGAGATATGGGCCATGAAGATGGAAAACTATATCTCAACATGGATGTCGGTCTCGGCAAATCATCCTTAAAGGAAACAGAAGAAGGCTCTTGGAAGAGATCTTGAAGGAACATTATAATTCTTCCACCCACAACAATCACGAGCAGTTGCTATCCAAAGGGAAACCAAGGCGAGGACTACCTTGCTACAAGCCCTTCGAGATGAGCACATGAGCGATTTCTATCATCTGGATGATGCAAGATGATTTGGAGAGGAATAAAGGTCGGGGTTTGGTGGAAGCGATGAGTCCAAGAAAATGAGGAAGTCTATGCTCAAACAAAGCTTTCGGGAGTTCTCAATCTACGAAGAAGAGGTGTACATAAGGGCTATGACGGTTTCAAAAGATCCTCGGCCGACAATCGGTTAAAATCTAAACGATCTCGAGGAGTGCAATCTCAAGTTCCTTCGTGCTCTACTTCCTTCTTGGAGTCAGGTGTCCCTTACTCTCAAGGCAAAAGGAGGCCTTGACTACCTAAGCTTTGATGATCTATACAACAAGCTGAAATCTCTAGAGCTTGACATCAAGGGTCACTCTACTTTTTCTCAAGCTCCATCACACTCTGCCTTTGTTGGTGCTACCAGTGGGAACACAATGATTACATATGCTGATAGTCCCACTTCTTCATCAGCAGCATCCAGAACACACAATTCTTCTACAAGAAGATCAAAGTCTAATTCTATGATAGAAGATGTGCTATACTCATTTGTTGCTGAATCTGAAGATCAACAGCAGTTGACCTATGAAGATTTTGAACAAGTGGATAAATGGGATATGGATTAGATGGATATTAAATGGCAGATGGCCATGCTTGCTGTGAAAGTCAAGAGGTTTGAAGAGGGATCTGGAAGGAAGTTTAGCTACAAAGGAAGAGAATCAGCTAGGTTTGACAGGAAAAAGATCAGATGCTTTGAATGAAACCAACTTGGTCACTTTGCCAGATAATGTCCTAACAAGAAGGGAGGTGACAGTAGAAGGTATAATGCATACAAGCTCAAGGAAGCTGAGGAGGTGAAGCCTACTGACCATGCGTCCACCGGAGAACGAGTTGGTCGGGATGATCATGTGAATGATGGTGAGGATGTTGAGCCTCAAGTTGGACTGGTTGCTGACATTGATGGAGAGTTTGCTATTATGGGCATCACTTCACAGGTACATAATTGTATATTTGGTTGCAATGCTAAATATGATGCTCTCAAAAGTGAACTTGATGATGTTAATGATAAATATAAAGAATACTTTATTCAAGTCCAGGCCTATAAGAAAACTGTTAAAGCTTTAGAAAAACAAAAGGCCTGGTATGAACAAAATCAATTGGCTCTTGAGGAGAAATTAATGTTTTGCAAAGAGACTTAGATAACTCCTCCAATGAATTAAAATTTAATAAGAAAGAATTTGTAAGGGTTGTTGCTGAAAAAAAGGGTCTTCAAGCTAGTTTAGATTCAAAGGTGGCCAGGCATAATCAGTGGCAAGAACAGGCTAAAAACTTACATAAACTTGTCAATAGCTCTATGTCTGTTAAAACTAAGATGGGGTGAGGCGCCAAGGACTATATTGGTCCAGATGAGGTGTATGACCCTAATGACTACAGTGTTTTTAATTGTGTCACTAATGAAGAAGAAGATAAATATATAAAACCTGTTAAATATATTAAACAAGGTGAAATGCATTTAGTTCCTTCTTCTATAAATGGTATTGTTAAGCCACCCAACCCAGACTCTGACTCAGATGAATCACATATGTTTTATGGTCAAAAGTCCAATGATTTATCAAACACTGGCAGTGAATCTAACACATTTGTCTCTTGTTCTTCCAGGACTAAAGAGACCCACTCTAAAGGCTATGCCAGCTGTGATTCAAATGAAGAGTCTTCAAAGTCTGTCTCTCCTAAGCCTTTGCCAGTTCATCATGCCCCAATTGTTGCTGTTAAAGAACCTTCTTCAAAGAAAGCTTTTTCTAGAAACATTTCTTGTTCTGTTGATGTTGTTAAAAACAATTTTGATTTTGGTTGTGGTTTGAATAATTTTGTTTGTGATAAGACTATTCCTATTTTGAACAAGCAATTTAAGAAGAAATCATGTTTTGTTTGTGGAAGTGTTTTTCATCTTATCAAAGATTGTGATTATTATGAGAAACGGTTGAATGTTTGCACTAATCAACAGAGATATAGAACTGTATGGAATGATGTGACCAACATTTCTCCGTTTGTTCCCTCTGGAACACATGAGAGGACCAGCAGAATCACTTCTGCTGGTAGACCAGTTGCTACTGGTAACCCAATTGTTGTAGACCAGTTGCTATTGGGCCATTATACAGACCTATTAGTACTTATTTTCAAAATGGTTACAGACCTGTTAATAATGACCTTTTACATAAAAGGGGGGCAAGGTGGAATACTGCTGTTAAGTCCTCAGCAGGTTGCTCTTAGACACAAAATAGGCCATCATTTATCAGGGGTTCCAAGAACAATAGTGGATGTCATCCATCTGCAGGTTTTTCTAATGTGATCCACAAGGCAGGCCCAAGTTAGTGATGACTTGGGTCTCCATGTATACTAATGTAGTTGTATATTTTTTATCTTGTAGGATGATCCTCTTTCCAATAGCGATTTAGGTATTGTAGATAGTGGTTGTTCTAGGAGTATGACAGGGAACAGGGACATGTTGCATGATTTTGTGTCTATACAATGAGGTACTGTTACTTTTGGAGGAGGAGATGGTAAAATTACAGGGAAGGGAACTATTAGAACTGCTCAGCTGGACTTTGAGAATGTGTATTATGTGGAAGCATTGAGGAATTTCAATCTATTCTCTGTATCCCAAATCTGTGACAAGAAAATTTTTGTGTTGTTCATTGATACTGAATGTCTTGTTCTCTCCAAAGATTTCCAAATACTTGATGATAGTCAAGTTGTTCTGAAGGTACCAAGGAAACACAACCTTTATACATTCAGTCTCAATGAAGTTCAGCATGCTGGTGACTTAGCTTGTTTAGTGGCAAAAGCATCCTTGGATGAATCTAATAAATGGCATAGGAGGATGGCTCATGTGAATTTCAAAACAATAAACAAGCTAGCTAAACTTGGGTTAGTTCATGGACTGCCTTCCAAGGTCTTTACCAATGAGCACAACTGTGTGGCTTGTAACAAAGGAAAGCAACACAAGGCTTCCTATAAGTCTATCACTATTGTCAGCACTATCTCTGAGCCCTTGCAGCTTCTTCATATGGATCTTTTTGGTCCTACATCTATTAGAAGCATTAATCAAAAGTACTATTGTTTGGTGGTTGCTGATGGTTATAGTAGGTATAGTTTGGGCATTCTTTTGGGGACTAAAGATGAAACATTCAGTTCTTCAAAATTTTATTGCCACAGTTGAGAATCGGTTGAACAAGAAGGTCAAAGCAATTAGGTGTGATAATGGGACGAGTTTAAGAATGCCAAATTGATAGAGCTCTGTGCTAAAAGGGGATAAAAGGGATTATAGCACTTGCCGAACTCCACAACAAAATAGAGTTCTTTGAAAGGAAAAATAGAACCACGATTGAGCAAAGAAGATCTATGCTTGCGATTCTAAGTTACCTACCATGTTTTGGGTGGCAGTTAGCACTCCTTGTTATGTTTTGAGCAGGGTCTTGATAACTAATCCTTACAAAGGACACCTTATGAACTTACATGCTGCAAGATTCCTACCATTAGCCATCTTAAGCCTTTTGGTTGTCATGTCACCATCCTTAACACTAGTGATCATTTGGGCAAGTTTGATGGGAAAGCTGATGAGGGATTTGTAGTAGGCTATTCAGCTTATAGTATAGCTTATAGAGTTTATAACATCTCCACAAAGAAGGTTGAAGAGACACTGAATCTGAGGTTTATGGAGGACAAGCCACATGTTCAGGGAGCTGGTCAAGAGTGGTACTTTGATCTTGACTATTTAACTGACCATTTGGGTTATACTCGTTATAAATCTAACCTTTCTGCAGCACCACAAGATCCTCCATCTAACATTGCAGGCTCCTCAGATGATGAGTCAGATCCAGAGTGTGATGAACAACTTATACTTGTTCCACCCTTTCCTTCTAACCATTTTTCAGGTACCAAGGTCTCAGCTGCTTCTGATGTTACTTCAAGTGATTTAGGATATGCAAAAGAGCTGGTGAAGCTTCAACGCCAAGAGCATGCTGCAAAGGAAGATGCAAAAAAGTTTGTTTATGAATTCTCCAAAGATACAAAGGAACTCTTAAGGCAGGCTACTCTTGAAGCTCGCAGGAACTTTGATGTTGCTGGCAGTGTACATGTTCCCGCTGGTAATGTAGCTGATCCTCCGGATAATGGGTCAGTTGCGGGTGATGATGATGCTGATGTTTGTGTTCTGGAATCCTCTGATAGTAAAACTGTTCCTGATGTTACCTCAAATACTCCATCTGCTGACAATTTGGGTTTTGAAGACACTCCTACCAGATTTCCAAGTCCGTCTGACTTAGCCAATTCACAACATTCTAGCTCTGCATTGGAAGGCATTCATCATATGTCAAGCACAAGCCTTTTTTACTCCTCTTCTTATGATGATGACTTTGATCCCACTCTCCATAATCTAGCCACTTCAGTTGATGTTAGTCCAAATGTCACAAAGAGGATTAACACAGTTCATCCACAATCCTTCATTATTGGTGATCCGACTTCCTCTGTGCAAACAAGAAGCAGGGTCAAGCAGAAAAGCTTTGGTGAATCTGCATTTATAAGCTACATTCAGGATCAACATAGGAACAACCATATAGACTATCATCATTGTCTATTTGCTTGTTTCCTCTCTCAGGTTGAACCTACTAGTGTTGCAAAGGCACTGGGTGATGAGGATTAGGTAGCTGCCATGCAAGAAGAGATGCAACAATTCTTGAATCAAAATGTATGGGAGCTTGTTCAATTGCCTCCTGGTAAGTATGCTATTGGAACCAAGTGGATTCTCAAATGTAAAAGAGATGCAAGGGGAATTGTGGTTAGAAATGAGGCTAGGTTGGTTTCTTAGGGTCACAGACAAGAAGAGGGTATTGATTATGATGAGGTCTTTGCTCCAGTTTCACGCGTAGAGGCCATTAGACTATTCTTGGCCTTTGCCTCCTACATGGGCTTCATGGTCTATCAGATGGATGTGAAGAGTGCATTTTTATATGGTGAAATTGAGGAAGAAGTGTATGTTACTCAACCTAAAGGATTTGTAGACCCTCACAATCCTGATATGGTCTACAAAGTGGTTAAGGCACTGTATGGACTTCATCAGGCACCTAGATCATGGTATGCTAGGCTCTCTTCATTTCTACTTAAACATGGATATAGAAGAGGTGTTATTGATTAGACTCTCTTTATCAAGAAGAGCACCAAGGATATCATTCTTGTGCAAGTATATGTAGATGATATTTTGGTTCTACCAAAGAAGCCTGGTGCAGAGAATTTGAAGATTTGATGAAAAGTGAGTTTGAGATGAGTGCCATGGGTGAGCTTACTTTCTTTTTGGGCTTACAAGTGCAGCAGAAATCAGATGGCATTTTCATTCATCAAGAGAAGTAGGTGCATGACATCCTCAAGAAGTTTGACATGGAACTTATTAGGACTGCTACTACACCATATGAGGCTCCTAAGGCTAAGTCAAATAATGACCCGATCCTGTTAATGTGCATCTCTACGGATCAATGATTGGTTCTCTCATGTATTTGATGCCTCTAGGCCCCGACATCATGTTTGCGATCGGTGCTTGCTCCGTGCATCAGTCACTCCTTTGACTTCCTATTTGACAAACAATCAAGAAGATTTTCAAGTATCTCAAGGGTCAACCTAAGTTGGGTCTTTGGTATCCTAGAGAATCTCCTTTTGACTTGGAGGCTTATAGTGACAGTGATTATGCTGGTGCAAATTTTGATCGGAAATCTACAACTGGGGGTTGTCAGTTCTTGGGTAGGAGATTGATCTCCTGGCAATGCATGAAGCAGACCATTGTGGCTACATCTTCCACTGAGGCAGAATATGTTGCTGCTGCTAGTTGTTGTGGTCATGTACTTTGATGTTGTAGTTGAGTTTCACAGGTTTGTGTTCTTATCATATCTCAAAGTGGGTGTTACACTTTGGAGATAACTTGTTCGTGCTTAAAGGATGTTGACGAAGACTTCCAAAATCTAGTTTTCATAGGTCAAGAGGGTGGATGGATGAAGACCTAGTTAACTATCACTTAAAGGAGTTACATTGTAGTGCTCAGTGTCTCATTAAAGATGAGGATTTTGTCAAGAGGTTACGATCTACTTATATTTTTATTAGCGGTATAAGTTCAACGTCACGTGGATAAACAAGACATAAGATACAAGTTTGGGAAATTCTACTTCTTTATCAAGTTCGTTATATTCGGTTTTCTTCACAAGTAATCATTACATAAAGCTTACAGATTTTGAATAATCATTGATATACATGCATCACTCAAGGGGAAGTGTTTGATTTTTACTATTGTTGATCATTATTACTACTGCTAGTTGAAGTTTTCTACTGTTTTTGGATCCATTTTTCTTATGGTGCGTAATGGTGGGCGGTTTTAAACATTGGAAGTCTTAGATTGGAAGTATGATATTGGTTCGTGGTGGTCAAGATCATTATTTGCATACGTTCCTATTTAGATAATAACAAAAGGGGAAGAGATGTTTGAGTGACATGTTCAAGTCAAGGGAAGATATGTTTCATTCATGGTGAGATTTATTTATCTCAACTTCGCTACTCGTCTAGGGAAGTTCGTACAAGAATCGTATTTGTTTTGTCATCATCAAATAGGGAAGATTGTTGGGTCTATTATAGATTTGATGATACAAAACAAGAAGAATGAAACATGAAGGACTAAAAGTGACAAGAAGGGAAACTACAAAAGATGGAAGATTTAGAAGATTCTAGAACATATGCTTAAAAGAATATTTAGTTTCCTAATTATATTATGATTCCTCTTGTAAACCCTAGATGTCTCTAGTGTATAAAGAGACATAGGGTCATTAGTTTAATTGGACGTACAAGATGTAGACGTCTAAAGGTGTGTGTGTGTGGGAACCTAGGCGTAGGGATTTGGGAAAACGCCCAGGGTTTAGTGGTTTAGTTAGTTAGTTTTAGATCAAGTCTTTGATCTTTATTATATTTAGTTAGTTAGTTTATGATAATGAAAAACCTTGTTCATAATGATGTTGATTCTATGTTTGAATATTCCGCTTTCATTATTATGTGTTCCTAGATATAATATTAGACCTCGTCTAAGAGCTACAACAATCTTCACAAAATGTCTTGTATATAGTATGTTACTAACTTTTATCTTTGAGGATCATGTTGTACAGGTGTGTCTTATATGGTTTTTAGCTCACCGTGTCCTTAGTGGCAAAGGGTTAACTTGCTATGGGAGTACAGCTCTACTAAGTATTCTCAAATCTGTTGATAGCTGCTGATTTGCTAAAAATCAAAGGGTTATCAATGTACCCTGGTCTCACACACCAAACATTGGCTACTCCATGAGCAAACGGCTTTGGTAAAGAGATGTCAAATCCGTTGGATGGTTGACAACTTTCCAATAAGTTGTATGGTGCTCAACTCACCATGTCCTCATAGATGAAGAGTTGGCTAGTCCACAAGTTCATGGCTTGTGGTAAAGGCAGTGGAACACCATGACTAGTCCTGAGTTAACGGCTTCAGGTAAAGACAACTCAAATCCGTTGATGGCTGTGATGGTTTGCCAAAAACCATTAGGTTCTCCAACACACCATTGATTCACGTTCTAAGTGTTGGACTGGTTTCTAGTTCACCAAGGTGATGCCATGATTCCACTCAAGAACTAGCTAGCCCAAGAGTGAGTAGCTACTTGGTAAAGGCTTATCAAATCTACTATGGTTACTGATGCTGCTGGTTCCTGATCCTGCTCATCTAGGAGTTATTGATGGGATCTTGGACTTCATTGATGTCTCTGGTGGTTCTAGATGTTCTGCTGGTGC
Source organism: Chrysanthemum lavandulifolium (assembly GCA_022545495.1). Taxonomy (NCBI): domain Eukaryota; kingdom Viridiplantae; phylum Streptophyta; class Magnoliopsida; order Asterales; family Asteraceae; genus Chrysanthemum; species Chrysanthemum lavandulifolium. The sequence continues at coordinate 73,693,418 of CM040240.1, forward strand.
TTCATCTGGTTTCAGTTGCTAGTTTACTCAATCCTCTTATGTGGTGAAGATCTATCTGGAAACTTGAAGTTAACGGAGTCAAATTCAAGTTTAGGGGAGGATTGTTGGGAATTATGTAATAGTGGGTTCCTGCTAAAAAGGTTCCTACTGATAGTAGTATAGTTTCCGCTGATAGTAGGGTTCTGCGGATAGTGCAGTTTCCTCTGATAGTTATTTTGTTTCTGCGGATATGTAGTTTCCGCTTTATTAGTTTATTAGTTACGATATGCATGAGTTAAAATAGGAATAGATTGTGCATATCTTTTGAGTGCTTAGCAAGCTGCAAAGTTAGGGTTTCTTGTACTATAAAAGAAACTAGCGGCTAGGGTTGAATGTACGTTTTCAATAACAATTATAGTGAAGGAATATAGATCCATAGAGGATCAAGTTTATAGTGTTTATTGTCTTCTTAAGTCTTGTATTTATTTTCCGCTTGAGTACAATTCTTGCAAAGGTTCTCCTTAGTTGTTTTGTGATTACACAAGATAGCTATACTCCTTCTAGGCTCATAAGATCTATCTGGGACTGAACCCAACAATATCACTTCTATATTTATGTCGGATTTTATTTATTTATTTATTTATTTATTTATTTATTTATTTATTTTAGTTTTTTTTGCATGTTGATGATCAAGGCATCCTCATCCATTAACCCCGCGGTGCTATTGCTAAAAAAATTATTTTCTTCAAAATTCATTATTGTCACGTCATTCGTTTTAGTCATCTTGTACATCTTTTGAGTGTCCTCCCATTTGAGTCTTAATTAATTTTGTACACTCTCCCCAAAATATTGGTTTCTCCCTATGGTGCTCGACATGGTCTTCGATTTACCTTTTTCGCTTTTCGTGGTTTGTCGGAGGGACGTGGTCTCAGATCATCTCCGAATAGCTTGGTAAATCCGGTGTCACCATTTGGATCAACGGGTTCGGCTCCATCCTACTTGGGGTGTTTTCTCAAGATTTCCCATGGCCTCTCTTGATTAAACATTTTTATGTCCGTGGCCCCACTTAGGGTGTTCCTTAGCGGGTCAAAAAAAGAAGGAAAAAATGCATTTCAGCTATGGTGAGTGCAAGGCATCATCAAGCACAAGTGGGATGAGGCTTTGTCTTCATCAAATGCGTGAAGGGTTTACAAAAGATGACGACTAGGATCGTGCATCGTTTTAGGATTTAGGATTTTAAAATTGATTAAATTTTTTTCTTTATTATAAAATTAGAAATTTCTTATTTTAGAGCTTGTTTTAAAGCTTCTTTTTATTTTAATGTCCATGGCTCCACTTAGGGTGTTCCTTAGCGGGACAAAAAAGAAGGAAAAAAATGCATTTCAGCTATGGTGAGTGCAAGGCATCATCAAGCACAAGTGGGATGAGGCTTTGTCTTCATCAAATGCGTGAAGGGTTTACAGAAGATGACAACTGGGATCGTGCATCATTTTAGGATTTTAAAATTGTTTAAATTTTTGTCTTTATTATAAAATTAGAAATTTCTTATTTTAGATCTTGTTATATAGCTTCTTTTTATTTTAATGTTTTAGATTAAATATTTAATTTAAAATTTAATATATCTAGCATCACTTGTTTTAAAATATGTAATTAAAAGTTTTTTGGAAAACTTAGGGTAATCCATAATATGTGTATGTGAACTGTGACAACAATTTACCTGGCTTGATCAAAGATGATCATACTTTATTGGTTCTTTAGAAACTTCTTTACATATGATACGTAAAATAAGGATTTGGGTAAAATTGTGTGAGATAAGATGAGTATGATCGTATGTTCGGTTTTTCACGTTCGGTAAGGACCCCGAGATAAGAACCACTATCTTGAGCCATGGTAACACTCACATATGATTAGGGTTAAGTGTGTGTGAAATGTGGATAAGATAACTTTTCCTTCTCACCAAATGCACCTATATTCATAGGGATGAATTTGGGGTTGTGCACACGTGAATGCAATCCAATGATCATGGATGATCCAATGCTCCTAGATGGACCACGAGGTGGACATCCTATGGATGAGACAAGAATGACACGTAGCGTGACATTATTGGCTCAAGTGGTTATAGGGACCTTCGGCAAGATCTGCAAGTACTAGCGAAATACTAGCGGCACTACCTATGCACGAATGAGGTAGCTACACATGGCATAACGCGTAACAGTTTTGGAGATAAGTTCCTGATGAGTATTGAAACCATATCGATATTGATAGCCCAAGCCGATCAATTACACGCTCGAATCAAGCCCATCACCAAGGCCCAATAAACACTTAATAAAAGCCCGGCTTATATCCCAGGCCACTTAGAGCATGGAAAGACCTCTCAGGCCTGACTAAACAAGACAGTGCTACTGATCCCCAACTATCACCAGCGGTTACGATGTACCATCTGACACCGTACAGTGGGGACGCACGACAAGCACCACTATGTACGAGCTAAAGGACGAATGACATATGTCCTCCCTGTCTGCTACTGGATGATCAACACCTGGCTCTCTAATAGCCGTTGATCATCCTCAAAAGGTTCTCTCTAAGCACTATAAGCCTTTCTATAAAAGGAAAGAAACACACACAATCACATAAGTATTCACACACTTGGGCAAATATTGCCACACAGCAGTGCATCATGGTTCTAGATTAAGTGTTACCCGAGCTTCTTGATCTATATCAATGTCATCGGGTCCTTACCATTAAACACGGGAAACCCAACAACAAAACCATTCCAATCCCATTTCTAAACCGATTAACCTACCATACGTAAACATGGCGCCATCCGTGGGGACATGACAAATTCAAAGGTATCAAATACAAAATTCTAATTTAAGGTACTAAGAAAACTAATGACGTTGTATCTAATTTATAAGAAACCAGTGACCTTATTACCAAATTCTAAACCGAATCAAATTAGGAAACATACTAAAAACTAAATACCAAATTTACTAAATTCCCCTAGGGTTTAAGTTACGTTACTAACAATATTTACCGTAACTTGAACTCCTCCACATGTTCCAAACCAATTTCAAATTTCCAAATGCTAGAGATACTAGCCTACTTCAAAACAAACAATTGACCCCAACTACAATCCAAAAGAAAATTCGATCCAAAACAAACGTCGACGACTTCAAACAAACAATCAAAAGTTAACCGACAAATTCAAACATAGTCAACCAAACAAAAACTTAGCTCAACCGATATTCAACAAAGACAATCAAATTCAGGCAACCAACTTCAAAAGCACGACGAACGAAGATCTAAAATTTTCAAAACAAATTCTCAACGATCAAACAAATTCCAAAGGACCTAATAATAATTAACTCTTCAAACATTAAATCGATCTTCAAATCTAAATTCAAATTCTAATGACCCACTTATTTAATAAGTATTGCGATCCAACTTCAAACTTATTATCTAAGTATCAAACGAATTCAAGCTAATAAATAAGTTGACGAACAGACTCTCATAATTCAAACGTCCCAAATACGATACATATAATTCTTCAAATAACCCACTTATATGATAAAGATTACGGTCCAAATTCAAATACAAATACCAAAATAGTATAACCATAGGTTAGTCTTCAAACAAACAATCACTTAACAATTATGATTCTTGAGCTCGACCACAACCCAAACATATCAAGGCCAACACAAAATCTATTGCAAGTGATTTCAAATTTTCTAAATTTTGAGATCAACTACTAACAAAAGCTCTCAAAACTCATACATACAATTTGACGATTAACTAATACCTCTAATGACGGCCCAATATCTAATTCAAGTGGCCCAATACCAACTAAATACCAAAAGTGGGTGCGTACAACAACCAAAGTTAACGATCGACTTTCAAACTAAATCTAGAGAAACCTTTATTTTTTTTCTTTTTCTTTTTCATCTTCGTAGCCAAACGAACTTAGCTCAAATACCACTTGTTGATAATCAAAATTGAAACAAATAAATAAAATCAACAATCAAAGCAAACGCACAAACGCTTTTATACAAAGACAAATTCAAATGTACCAAATACAAAATTCCAATTCAAGGTACAAAAAAAACTAATGTAATTGATTCTTATTTATAAAAACCAATTGAGCTAATTACCAAATTCTAAATCATCTCAAATTAGGAAACATACAAAAAAAACTAAAATACCAAATTTACCGAATACCCTCTTAAAGTTTAAGTCACTTTACTTACGCCACCTCTCTTAACGCAACCAACTTAATTTCTGTTTACTTACTTCATTCAAGACCAAAATATGCAGTTAGCCCACACATGCTGCATATTGTTGGGTTTTACAAATCATAACAATTATAGAAAACACATAAACATCATCAAAGAATGCAGCGGAAGTAATAGGAATAATACTTGTAAATTAATTAACTGAATTTAAATAGAATGCATACCTTTATCAATTCATGCAATTAGGGTTTATGAAAACCCCCAATTAAGATCAAGAACCAAGAAACCCTAAACCCTAAAATTAGGGTTTATATAATTTGACCCCCTTAGATGTCGAATACCAAGATACCGACAAACACAATTGTATTTGTTCTTCATTCTTGTACACACGTACTAATATCAAATTGAAGTGAAAAGCTAGGTTCTTGAATCACAAATAAACCAAACACTTGTTTCTTGTAGTTGGAAAATCGAATCCCTTGGGGAGGGAGGGTACACGATCGGCCAAGGAACAAGAGAAGAGGAGAAGTTAAGGTTCTTTGGTGATCCAAGATTAGATTTATTGAATACAAGGGGTATGTATTTATACACATCTAAACTTGGTGACCAAGCAAACCTCCCTTGGGCTTTTTGTAGACCCACGACCGGCCACCTAGAACCCAAAGGGGTTCTAGGTCCTTCTCGTCTACTATTTTCATCTTTAGTCATTTAATGTTACATTTAACAACCGTTAGTCCAAACTCGTTAAATATTAACATTCGTTAAGTGTTTATTTTGTGACTAAATAATTAATAATAACATTTATATATTAATTATTCTAAACATCAATTCTCATACGTAATGTGTGCAATCCCGAAGTCTCGAGTTCGAATTTGGTCATACGTATATTAATTTATATCCATAACCTTTCAGCTCCCACTTGGATATATCTTAATATAGTAACGACATTGGTTTAGTCTAGCTTAACACGCTAATGACCCCATATTTGAACCGAGTGTGGTTTCCATGGAAAAACCATTTTTAATGATTCATCATTATACTTATCCTTTTACTTCTAATACCATTAACTGTGAATATGGATCAAGTCATTTCACAAGTTAATATTTTTGTTTCTCGTTATATCTGATTGAACAAGATTACCAAATCATCTGAACGTATTCCAGATAGATCTTGGGTAAGGCCTTACAAACATCTTGTCAATCCTACGAGGGGCCCAAACAATATTATGCTTTGAAAGAAATTCAAAGGATAAAATTCTCTTGACTACAAGACATAACTCATGAACTTTGCAACACTATTGAAAATAGCCCTAATAACAACCTTTTACGGATAGCGTTAGACTATTTCACACAAATGTGCTACATTCATATCAGTTATTTGGTATCTCAAGTCTGAGGATAAATATCCATGATTTACTTAATGACAAGGATCCATAAAGTACAATCATGTTAAGGTGGATCATCCTATATTCAATTCATTGAATATCATGTGAATCTGCATGTCCCACATCAATATACTTAAAGTATATTCTACAAAACTCAGTTGTCTTAATTCAATGACATTCCCACATCATTGATCGACAACGGACTTTTAGAATAACATAAGTTATTCACGGATTAAACATGCAAATATAGGATATAATATTAAGAAAATGAAAAATAAACATAACGAATATTTTATTTCATTTAAATAATATTTGTTCAAAACATCTCTTATCCAAATACTAAATAGATCAATGCATGATAATACTTGTTAGTGAATTATGCCTCAAGTAATGACGATCATACTTGCTGACAAGTCATAATTTCAACTAACTTTGATCTATCGGAATTTTGAGAATACTTATTTCAAGAATTCAACAAGTGAAGTTCTTGTATGTGTGCATTTAAAATATCTTGATATTTCCACATAATATTTCATAAAGTGTGTGACATCCTCAACCACCAATTTATGACAATCAAACTTTCAAACATTTTAAAGTTTAAAGTATTCTTATTCTTTATTGTATAATGCAACTATGCTCTTAGTTGAGCACAACTAGTTCACATGGCCATTTACAAGGATGAAATCCTCCCATGACTAGTATTGAGTGTCATCTCAATTAAACCAACATCATTGTATACAAACAACAATATGCTCTTTAAAATAATCTCCGTAAACTTCAATATCTATAGTGTAATGTTTGATGCCTTCCAAACTTTCAAGTTTGTTGGCTATGGCAATTATGAAACAATTGTTGTATTGCTCATCCATAGAATTTTGAGAGCAACTCCAGGCTGAGAAAATGTAAGTCTAAATTCAAATATATTCAATTAAAATATTCATTACACTAGTTATCTAATAACTTCATTAGATATCAATGTTGTCAAATCATCTTGCTTTCAAGCATGATACAACAATAACATGATGTACATGAAAAATCCTTGTGTCAAACAGAGATTTCATTCATGTTCTACATATCCATTTTCCAAATGATATATCATGTTCTATTAGACTCATTTATTAACCGCACATGTTTATTAATAATAAACATATATTCCAAGGTTGTATGTCTTATTTTCAAAGTCTTTCAAGTGAAGTTACATTCCCAACTAAAACTTAACATTTAGCTTAGATGGAATGTTACTACCCACAACATATAAGATTTAAAGAAAATATACATAATACTCCCATTAGCTTTCATGAATACTTAGAAATTATCTAATTTTTATTTTAAACCAAAACTTGGATTTAATAGTTAAACATAAGAATCATCTCCTAGATGCATGCATATATCCATTTTTGGATTCTTGCAGTTTGTACATTTCCAAAGATTATGTGAATTCATAAAACTCATTTGTATTACTTATCGTCCTCGCAAAAGCAATCACACAAGAAAGAGTTTTAATATTCCATTGTCATTTTTTCATATCAATGAAAATAAATATGACAATTATAATCATTATATATTTGATGTGCCAAGGAAAGAATATTCAATCACAGTTAATTGCTTAAGTGTGATTAATAATCTTGTCACAAGTCATGCATTAAACACATGTACAATTTTGTCCATATGATTTCTACACAAAGATTTAAACCACTAGGGTTTTCCTTCTTTTTGAAGAAACTCATCTTCAATAAGATAAACCAAGTTTCCAAAGTTGATTATCTTTTTGGACAGCATCTTAACATTCATAGTATAAATAATTTACCACAATTCAATATTAGGTAATATATCATTATGATTAACAGGTTTACAATGATCCTGTAATTCATATTTCTCATCATATCAAATATTTGGGATATCCTTGCGGATCTATGAATGAGAATTCCATCATCTAGAGGTCTATCATTTACATGTTTAGCCTCATCATGTTATTCACTAGTGTGTTTTAGAAGATTATGTGTTTTGTAATTGGAATTTAATCTTTTCAAGATCTAAACAAACTCCATGTGGAAAACTAGAAGGGGGTTGAATAGTTTTCCCAATTAAAACTTCATTTAAAAATATTTAGATCGACTTATGTCAATATTGTTGGGTTCAGTAAATACCCAAACCCCTTAATATAGGATTTGAATAGAAAATAACCTAAGTGCTTAGACCGTTAAAAAACCAAACAGGTACGAAAATGATGTCCTAAAACCATAATCACAACCTGACACTTACATGTTGTACTTCAAAAAATGCTTGAGAGGTGCGTTTTTGAGGGAGATAAGCATGTGGTGATAACCTCACCCGAAACCCGAAAACACAGTATTCTTATGGTTTAGAGTGTTGCAACATCAGGTTATGTGGGCTTTGAGTAGTAGTACTTCTCGGGCTAAGTTATCACAACTTAGAGCATGGCTGAGATAATTGATAGGTCTGAAAAATCAGAGGGTATGTTGAGGACTTGAAAAATCAGGTTCAGTGTGGAAATGAAGCCCGACTCCCTGAACATGAAGAAGTTTCTGAAACTGAGCCCCTGAAACCTACTTCCTAAACCTCACGTACTTATCATAAAGTACTCTACTCACGTACTGAACCTAAAGTACTCTACTCACTGAACTCATTCACAAACCGAGACCCTGAAACCGAGGGTCTTTGAAACTTGGCATCACTGAATATCCTAAATCGAGAGCTCGAACATTGGTCTCCTTGAACAAGCGTGTCCACAACTAAAGGTAACCAAACCCCCACATTGAAAAGAGATCTTGAACACGAAAAACCAAACGGTGAACATGAGCGTTACCACACGAAGACAAATGAGACTGAACCCGAGTCTCAAGGTGTGTATGAAGAATGGGTCGTCCAGGCTGAAACTTACTCAGGAACTGAAGATAGTGTCACTGAGCTCTTGGTGACTAAACCCGAGTCACTGAAAATTGAGAACCCAAAGTCCTGATAACCATATCAACTAAAAACCGATCCCAACCTTTGAATAACAATACTCACCCTGAACCCTTGCCTCTGAAACCTAATAACATTCAACCCTGAGTTTGAACCAATGGTATCCCTGAAGAGTGAAAATATGAAACTCTGAGCCTGAGTTACTGAAACTAAGGTGCGACTCTGAATGGTAACCCAAATGAGGATCGGGGAATGGTTTGACTCACACGAGAAAGGTATGACTTAGGGTATGATAAAGATCAGATGATGGTGTCTTACGCGCTATAACAACCGTCTTAGCTCAGGTTAGTGACCGGTAGTATTTTATAACATTTCTTTACTCAACCTTTGCTTGTAAGCTAGTTTTGCGTTAGCGGGTCACTTTCATACCTTGTGTTTACTTTCGTCAGGCACCCTCGTGTTATAAATGTACGCTCGACCTACAATTTTATTTAACGTTAACTAAATAAATGATATGCTCAAACTATTTTAAAATAGTTAGTGTCACCCACACTTAAAACTTAGTTCATTTTAACGTTAAAAAGTCTTTTTATGTATAACCCGGTATTTGCACTTACATGTTTATTTATTTACGTTCTAGACTTAAGGCATTTTGTGCGACTAACGTCACTAAAGATGGTTTTTATGTAAAAAAAAAATAATAAAAAATAATAATAAATTTAAGACACGTTAACACCTAAATGCTTACCACCTCATGAATTCAATTTTGTAGTTTTAACCTGTAACTTCCAAGTGTACTCTAACAAAATCATATCCGTTTAACACGTGTGATAACTAAAGTCCATCTCTAAAATATCTTAAAACCATGTTTATATCATAGTTTAAAAAAAAAAAAAAAAAAAACAAAAGGCTTTTATAATATTTTGAATCAATCGCTAGGCTGCTCCATTACTTGACGGCTATATCGAATACGTAATATCGACTTTTCATCATTACTTGTTTTTGCCATATTCTTATAACAGTTTCTTTGTAACACTAGATTTAGTTATTTTCTTTGAAAATCTCCTTATAAAAAGAACAAGAATATGTCTAGTAATATTATATGCATGTAATGTTACTACATGAAACGAAATTTAAGAAGTAACAAATGGGTCTTTATTGCACTAGAATTGTTTTACTATCAAAATGGTTGCTACATAATTAGATAAAGTACCTACGTTTTTTTGAATAAACTATGACATAGTTACATCCGTCATGTTATAAGCTTATGAGGCCACCGTGATTCCTAAAATATTTGTATATGCTCATCTAAATTTTTATATATAACCAATACATCTATTATTTTATAATCAATAATTTTGGGATTATGACATGTTTTGTCAACGTTTTAGATAACTAATTTGAAATCATAACGTGTATTTTTAAGCTTAAATAATATTGTGTTGATGTTAGAAAATTATAAATAAGCATATGTTATTAGTAAAATATATACATATAAATAAAAATAAAAACAAAATAAAAATAAAATAAATGATCCAAAGATTAAACTGAAGATCATAATGCTAGTTAATAAGTATATAAGTCTGAATTTATATGACTACCGGTTGAGGTTATTTTTGGGATTTTTGGTAAGTAATGTTTATGTGGTGAGTCTAAATGGGTGACTAGTTAGTTATTGTCTTTTGTCCGAGCATATCATTTAAATTTTTAAGTATTTTTACTTGCCATAGGTCACGTCTAGGGAGGTCTACGTTCGAGGGTTGCTTTTAAGATATTTCTTGTGCTCGCCCTTGTACTCACGCTTTACTTGTTAAGGTGAGTTTCACAGCCCCGTTTTACTCTTTTACTCGTTTTGGGGTGAAAAGCATGCTATGATTTATTAAAACTAAATTGGTTGTGCATTCATGAAATTATGGATTTACTGAACGGATTCAATTTACTGAGCTATGCTCTGCTATACTGTGCAAACTGGTATGTATGCTTATGTTTGGCGCCTATATATATATGTGTACTGTTGTAAAGTCCCTGGTACTACACTACTTATTAACTCCTTCCCCTTTACGGACGAGCCGTTGATGTCTATGGATAGCGCTATTTAGGGTAGAGCCATCCCTCACTCCACTAACCGGAGTGCATAGAATCGGTTCTCATGCTAGGTTAGAGCATGTTGTGTGTGGGGCGGTTAATTGAATCGGCTTAAGTAGTGGAACCTTTATGCCATAAGCGCGCGCATACATAATGGACCCTTTGAAACCTTGACAACCAATTATTTTTCTGTTTGGAAACTACTTGGTGTACTAAACACTGTGAACTCACCAACTATGGCCATAGTTGACTGTTTTATCATGCTTTTCGGTGATCGAGTAAGTGGTGAATTTTCGGATGCATTGCATGGGCACTCTTTCACTTATGTTATGTTATCTTTTGCAAATGTTTAAAAGCAGATGTTATCGTTGGGAACTTGTGTTAAGTGTATTATGACTTATCTTTTGAAGCGATGTAAAACTTATTGTAAAATATAATGTTTTCCTTTAAATTTTGTATGGTGTTACCTATAACTTGCGATGTACTATCTCTTGTTGCACCTCGTGTTTCATTGCGGCGAAAGTGTGAGTGGTATCAGAGCCTAGGTTATAGAGAATGCGTTTTTTCTGAACAAAAACCCCAACTATAACCAAAATTTTACCTTCTTAAAACACCATGCATTATAATTTTGTTTTAACTAAACTTAATACTAGTTTGACTAATCCGAGCAGTGCATTATTGTTCCTAAATTATACATAGCCTGATCACCTATGTTTAATTTAGGAAGGATCATGCAATACTGGGATTAGTTACCTTTCAAATATTATTAAATCGATTTTCCACTTTATTTCCTGAAAAGCATAACTATGGCGCAAGTGTATTACATATTGTTGACATTCATATTTCCAGTATTAGTACTTAAGCATGACTTTATTTCTGACATGTCTCTGCTTAAATGTATTACACTATGTTTCGAGTATAATTTTATTTGGTCACTTTCCATTCGCGGTATGTCGCACTCCTCGTCTCCCATACCGCTCCTACCGCTAGTGACTCGGGACACACTGCTAGTCTTTCTAGACACCCCACAATGGACTCGAGGAGGAGCCCATGGAAGATACCGAGTCGAGCATGAGGTGAGTAATGAGACCCGCTAGTATTCCGGTCCCACACCTACACCGACCATTCTATCTCCCCAACCACCGTGGCCCCATTGGGAGGCGGGATCGCAGGATGAGTGTCGAATCCCGGAGAGAATATCTTTAGGGACATCCTCACAGAGAACCTTATACGGAAATGGGTCCCGGTCATCATTACCAGTTAGAGGTGAGTATCACCTTGGTGGGCCATCATCATCATCGACCCATACGTGCATGACACAAGGCGAGTGGCGGTATAGTAGGCAGAATCATATGAGCCACACTGGATACCCTATAGGACCTCGACCAGATGTGGATAGGTACCCCAATTTGGTTACTGGAGTTCCAGTGAGTCAAGAGTCGGGGATGACATTGGAAGAGCTTGGGAGGATGCAACAATTAGGCTGAGCTTCTAGGCTGCAGGATAGGAGTTGAGTATCGTGCACAACTTCTACTTGATTTTTCCGGGATAGAGAGAGGTTAACACATGCAGTAACGGGGCTTTAGGTACTGCTAATGAGGCTAGAGATTTGCGGAGGGTTTGGTACTTTATTTGTCATGATAATATTCTTACCGATCTTGGTGTTGGTACTTGCCACGATGGTTGTGTTTCCGGGTTAGGCTGTGTTGGTCGATGTAGTCTTTTGTTTAAACTTATGTACATGTAGATATCCTTGTAAATATTTAGTTGTATGGTTTATTTGTACGTAGACGGTAGGGTTATGTTTGTATCAAAATCTTATATTATAATGTAAGGCTAAATGCCAAATTTTGTCAAATGTTAGTAACCAAATTATGTGTGAAAGAATGTTTTTCATTTTCCTTATATAAATCTTTGTAACGTCTTTATTTTTATGATTTCTATTGTGATAAATTTCACATTTACATTATATTATGTATACTACTTGAAATTCATTTTGGTCAAAACTTTACTTAAATAAATTTTTGTGATAAATTGTAGAACCATGTCTGGACGAAGGAACACACGCAACACCAACACCAACAATGAGGATCAGTCTAACAATTTGGAAGGGATAGTAGCCCGACAACTTAATGCGGCAATACCAGACCTTATCACTCGACTTACTGAATCCCTTAATGCCAACCGCGAGAATCAGGAGAAACCCCATAAACAATAACCAAGGATGTACCTACAAGACATTTATGTCTTGCAAGCCCAAGGAATACCATGGCAAGGAAGGTGTTGTTGAATTTGTTGTCTTGGATAGAAAGCATGGAGTCGTGCTCCATATCGCAAGTGTTCGTGTGATCAAAAGGTGGAGTACGCATCTTGTCTACCCAAGGTAGGGTTTTGACTGGTGGAACACTCAAGTGCAAATTCGTGGACGTGAAGTCGCATTTCAACTAACTTGGGAAGAGTTCAAGAAATTCTTGGTTGAAGAATATTGTCCTAAAGGTGAGGTGCGAAGTTGAGTCGAATTTTGGAATCATACTATGGTAGGTAGTGATATAGACAAGTATACCACCGATTCCATGAACTTGCAAGGCTAGTGCCTCACATGGTCACTCGGAGGACAAGTGTATTGATCGTTATGTATGGGATTGGCTCACGAGATCCGAGGGATGGTTACTTGACAAACCCACTTACTATACAAAGTGCGGTGGTTTGGCAAATCGCCCAACCAATGATGCGATTAGAGTCGGAGTGTGGAAAAGAGACAATGTTGGGAATAAAAGAGAGAAGATAATCAATCAAGGAACCGGGTAGAGTTTATCGGACAAAAGAGAGGATTACGAGGAATTTTAGGATGGCGACCCAAGGACCAAATCGTTATGATGGTCAACTCAAACAATGTACCAAGTGCCATTTCCATCACATGGGAAATTGCCGGTGTGTAGAAAGTGTAAGCAAGTGGGTCACTTACCGATCAACATCTGGTGGGGTTATGAATGATAGACCATGGCTGACTTGCTTTGAGTGTGGAAGTCGAGATCATCTAAGGAGAACCTGTCCAAGATTGAATAGAGCCCCGGGCCAAGGAAACCAGAATCGTCCAAATCCAGCATTGGCTAATCAAGGAAGGAATTGCCCAAATCCAGCATTTGCTATTGGAGGAAATCCAAACCAGAGGAATAATAACAATCAAGCTCGTGGAAGAGTTTACCTCATGGGTGCCAATGAAGCTCGTCAAGACCCAAACATCGTGACGGGTACTTTTTCTTTAAACAATCATTATGCCACCGTACTATTTGATTCGCGCGATTATAGTTTTATTTCCACGAATTTATGCCCTTAATTAATGCAAAACCTAGTATACTAAACCCTAGTTATGAGATTGAAATAGCAAATGGTAAAGGGTAGAAGCCAATAGAATTGTTCGTGGGTGCAATTTAGTGTTAGAAGGCCATGCTTTTGCTATCGATTTAATACCTTTTGGTCATGGAACTTTTGACGTAATCGTGGGAATGAACTGGTTATCAAAGTTTAAAGCGAAATTGTTTGCCATGAGAAGGTAGTCCGAATACCCTTACCGAGCGGTGAAGTACTAAAGGTTTATGGAGAAAGCCCAAGGAAGGTTGAAGCACCTTATGAATATAAAAGCAGTGAACGGAAACTCGAAGACATCCCTGTTGTAAGAAACTTCCCTAAAGTATTTCACGAAGACCTATCGGATTACCCCTCTTGACAAGTTGAATTTCACATAGACTTAATCACTGAGCAACGCCGGTGGCGAAGTCACCGTACCGCTTGGCACCCATCGAAATGCAAGAGTTGTTCAATCAACTCCAAGAGCTCCAAAATAAGGGTTTCATTCGACCTAGTTGTTCACCATGGGGAGCACCGTGTTATTTGTCAAGAAGAAGGATGGTTCATTCCGGATGTGTATAGACTACCACGAGCTGAATAAATTGACCATTAAGAACCGCTATCCTCTCCCAAGAATTGATGACCTGTTCGATCAATTGCAAGGATCGCGTTACTTTTCCAAGATAGACCTTCGTTCCGGTTACCATCAGTTAAGAGTACACGAAGCCGACATTCCAAAGACCGCGTTTAGAACTCGATATGGACATTTCGAGTTTACAGTTATGCCTTTCGGTCTAACCAATGCACCTGCGGTCTTCATGGATCTAATGAACCGTGTATGTAAACCATACCTAGATAAATTTGTCATTGTGTTTATCGATGACATCTTAATCTATTCGAAGTCTAAGGAAGAACATGCGAGTTCATCTTAAGTTAATCTTAGAGTTGCTCGAGAAAGAGAAGTTGTTCGCCAAATTTTCAAAGTGTGAATTTTGGTGAAGAAGTAAATTTCCTGGGCATGTGATTGATAACAATGGCATTCATGTGGACCCTAGTAAGGTCGAGCGGTAAAGAATTGGGAAGCCCTAGATCATAAGTAAATTCGCTCGTTCTTAGGATTGGCAGGTTATTATCGACGATTCATCGCGGACTTTTCTAGAATTGCCAAACCTCTCACCTTACTAACTCAAAAAGACAAGCAGTTTGATTGGGGGGGAGAACAAGAAGCACCCTTTCAAATGTTGAAAGATAAATTGTGTAATGCCCCAATTCTAACACTCCCTAATGGACCAGACGACTTTGTGGTTTATTGTGATGCGTCAAACCGAGGCTTTGGATGCGTACTGATGCAAAGGGGTAAGGTGATTGCATACGCATCCCGACAGCTAAAAATTCATGAGAAGAATTATACCACCCATGATTTAGAGCTTGGTGCTGTTGTATTCGCTCTCAAAACCTGGAGACACTATTTGTATGGGACAAAGAGTGTTATTTACACCGATCATAAAAGTCTTCAACATATTTTCGACCAAAATGAGTTGAATATGCGGCAGAGGCGATGGATTGAGCTTTTCAGTGATTACGACTGCGAGATTCGCTATCATCCGGGAAAAGCAAACGTAGTGGCTGACGCGTTAAGTAGGAAGGAAAGGGTTAAAAGAAGGCGAGTACGGGCTATGAGTATCACAATTCATTCGGGTATCAAGGGCAAGATATTGGAAGCTCAGAAGGAAGCGTCCAAGGACTTAAATGCACCAGCAGAAATGCTAAGAGGGTTAGACAAACAGATGGAAAGAAAGGTTGACAGTGGATTATACTTTTAGATCGGATGCGGGTTAGTCGACGAGCAATGTAAGGACCACGATAATGGATGAAGCTCACACAACAAAGTACTGCTCATCCGTGAGCGGATAAGATGTACTACGACCTTAGAGATTTGTACTGGTGGCCTGGAATGAAAAAGGACATAGCCATGTATGTTAGCAAGTGTCTGACTTGCTCGAAGATTAAAGCTGAACACCAAAAACCCTCAGGATTGCTACAACAACCAGAGATCCCTGAATGGAAATGGGAGAGAATAACCATGGACTTCATTACGAAACTGCCCAGAACTAGTAGTGGGCATGACACAATTTGGGTTATTGTAGATAGATTGACAAAGTCTGCACATTTTCTAGCGATTCGTGAGGACTACAAGATGGAGAAGCTAGCAAGAATTTACATTAACGAGATAGTAGCAAGACACGGAGTGCCTGTGTCTATCATATCCGATCGTGATAGTCGGTTCACGTCACGATTTTGGCAGAAATTACAGAAGGCATTGGGAACACGTTTGGACATGAGTACGGCTTATCATCCTCAGACCGACGGTCAGAGTGAGCGTACTATCCAGACATTGGAAGACATGCTTAGAGCATGTGTCGTCGAATTTGGAGGGAGTTGGGATACACATCTTCCCCTAGTTGAGTTCTCTTACAACAAGGTTATCATTCAAGCATTAAACGTCCCCATTTGAAGCATTATACGGTGAAAATGTCGATCACCTATTATTTGGGCTGAAGTTGAGAAAGTGTTGACCGGACCGAAATCGTCTGAGAAACAATCGATAAGATATTTCAAATCAAGGAAAAGCTCAAGGCTGACAAGAGATCGCCAAAAGAGCTATGCCGATAATCGACGTAGGCCCTTAGAGTTTATCGTCGGCGATAATGTTTTACTCAAGGTATCACCTTGGAAAGGTATGGTTCGATTTGGCAAAAGGGGCAAGTTAGCACCAAGGTATGTGGGACCGTTCGAGATTATTGAACGAATTGGTCCTGTAGCTTATCGACTAAGATTACCCCAAGAAATGAACGGCATTCATGATACGTTTCATGTGTCCAACCTGAAGAAATGCCTGGCGGATACAGACTTACATGTGCCCCTTGACGAACTCAAGATAGACAAAAAATTATGCTTTGTTGAAGAACCACTGGAGATCATGGACCGTGACGTCAAGAGATTGAAGCAGAGTCGAATTCCTATCGTGAAGGTCTGGTGGAATTCACGACGTGGTCCTGAATTTACTTGGGAGCGTGAGGACGAAATCAAACGCAAGTACCCACACTTATTCACGAATGCCTCGTCTCAGAGGAAACGAGTTGAATTTTGGGACAAAATTCCTTTCAACGGGAGATACTATAACAACCGTCTTAGCTCAAAGTTAGTGACCGGTAGTATTTTATAACATTTCTTTACTCAACCTTTGCTTGTAAGCTAGTTTTAGTTAGCGGGTCACTTTCATACCTTGTGTTTACTTTGTTAGGCACCCTCGTGTTATAAATGTGCGCTCGACCTACAATTTTATTTAACGTTAACTAAATAAATGATATGCTCAAACTATTTTAAAATAGTTAGTGTCACCCACACTTAAAACTTAGTTCATTTTAACGTTAAAAGTCTTTTATGTATAACCGGTATTTGCACTTACATGTTTATTTATTTACGTTCTAGACTTAAGGCATTTTGTGCGACTAACGTCACTAAAGATGGTTTTATGTAAAAAAAAAATAATAAAAAAAAAATAAATTTAAGACACGTTAACACCTAAATGCTTACCACCTCATGAATTCAATTTTGTAGTTTTAACAGAACTTCCAAGTGTACTCTAACAAAATCATATCCGTTTAACACGTGTGATAACTAAAGTCCATCTCTAAAATATCTTAAAACCATGTTTATATCATAGTTTAAAAAAAAAAAAAAAACAAAAACAAAAACAAAAGGCTTTTATAATATTTTGAATCAATCGCTAGGCTGCTCCATTACTTGACGGCTATATCGAATACGTAATATCGACTTTTCATCATTACTTGTTTTTGCCATATTCTTATAACAGTTTCTTTGTAACACTAGATTTAGTTATTTCCTTTAAAAATCTCCTTATAAAAAGAACAAGAATATGTCTAGTAATATTATATGCATGTAATGTTACTACATGAAACGAAATTAAGGAAGTAACAAATGGGTCTTTATTGCACTAGAATTGTTTTACTATCAAAATGGTTGCTACATAATTGGATAAAGTACCTACGTTTTTTTTTGAATAAACTATGACATAGTTACATCTGTCATGTTATAAGCTTATGAGGCCACTGTGATTCCCTAAAATATTTGTATATGCTCATCTAAATTTTTTATATATAACCAATACATCTATTATTTTATAATCAATAATTTTGGGATTATGACATGTTTTGTCAACGTTTTAGATAACTAATTTGAAATCATAACGTGTATTTTTAAGCTTAAATAATATTGTGTTGATGTTAGAAAATTATAAATAAGCATATGTTATTAGTAAAATATATACATATAAATAAAAATAAAAACAAAATAAAAATAAAATAAATGATCCAAAGATTAAACTGAAGATCATAATGCTAGTTAATAAGTATATAAGTCTGAATTTATATGACTACCGGTTGAGGTTATTTTTGGGATTTTTGGTAAGTAATGTTTATGTGGTGAGTCTAAATGGGTGACTAGTTAGTTATTGTCTTTTGTCCGAGCATATCATTTAAATTTTTAAGTATTTTTACTTGCCATAGGTCACGTCTAGGGAGGTCTACGTTCGAGGGTTGCTTTTAAGATATTTCTTGTGCTCGCCCTTGTACTCACGCTTTACTTGTTAAGGTGAGTTTCATGACCTGCTTTACTCTTTTACTCGTTTTGGGGTGAAAAGCATGCTATGATTTATTAAAACTAAATTGGTTGTGCATTCATGAAATTATGGATTTCATTGAGCAGATTCAATTCTTGAGCTATGCTCTGCTATCTTTGCAAACCGGTATGTATGCTTATGTTTGGCGCCTATATATATATGTGTACGATCAGAAGTCCCCTCGTACTACACTACTTATTAACTCCTTCCTTTATGCAGACGGGACGAGCCGTTGATGTCTATGGATAGCGCTATTTAGGGTGAGCCATCCCTCACCCACTAACCGGAGTGCATAGAATCGGTTCTCATGCTAGGTTAGAGCATGTTGTGTGTAGAGGCGCCTAAATGAATCGGCTTAAGTAGTGGAACCTTTATGCCATAAACGCCGCATACATAATGGACCCTTTGAAACCTTGACAACCAATTATTTTTCCTGTTTGGAAACTACTTGGTGTACTAAAACATGAACTCACCAACTATGGCCATAGTTGACTGTTTTTATCATGCTTTTCGTGTGATCGAGTAAGTGGTGAATTTTCGGATGCATTGCATGGGCACTCTTTCACTTATGTTATGTTATCTTTTGCAAATGTTTAAAAACAGATGTTATCGTTGGGAACTTGTGTTAAGTGTATTATGACTTATCTTTTGAAACGATGTAAAAACTTATTGTAAAATATAATGTTTTCCTTTAAATTTTGTATGGTGTTACCTATAACTTGCGATGTACTATCTACTGTTGCACCTCGTGTTTCCGCTGCGGCGAGGTGTGACACGCGCTGAGTTCTTTGCAACATCAGGGAGTGGTGTGATGCTTTTTCTATTAAGGAAATGATGATCAGTGACCATATGATAGGCGAATCAACTCAAGGGAGCAGTGGTAAGAACCAAACGAGTCCTGATTTGAAATCATCCTTGAATGCGTCGAGATACAAGCATAAGAAGTCTGGTAAAGCCCAGGGTGTTGATAAATTTATCAGGATAATATTGTATCAGTATGTTTGTAATACAAAGTGATAAATGAATGTGTTGTAATCCTGAGAAAGCCAAGTGACAAAATGAGAGGACACTGATGTTTCAAATTGAACCAGGTCCTTAATTAGCTTTGTCAGTGACTATTGTATCAGTGAGTGTCAAAAACATGTATCATTATGTAATGGTCAAAGTCAAAAAGTGGAAGAATGGACACTGATGAATCATAATTGAACATGGTCATTGAACTCCAGTCACTGAACAACCTGAACCTTCGGACTGAACCTTCGGCTTACACCTTTTATGGTTTGTTGACCGGAGCAGTTGCCAGAGCTGTGTCCAGGGTTTTGGTCATATGGTGCTGTGGTGATGTGTGGATTTTTGTTTTCTATTCTTCGTTCACCGTCTTATGATTTGTGAAGTACTTGAGGATTTTTGTGAGTCGGTGATGGTGACGTTTTGATCGAAGCAGGTTTTGTGACTGATTTCCTTAATCAGTTTCATTGAGGGTGGTTTTTTTTATTTGAGAGTTTTGAGTTGTATGTGTCGTGTTTTTATTTGTGTGAGGATAAGAGAGGTGAATTTGTGTTCATGATTTTTTTTGTTTGTGATAAGGTTTGATGGTGAAATAGATCTGAATCTGGGTTTTTTTTTGCATCGGTTTTGTGTGTGTGTGTGTTAGGATGTGGTGGTTTTTGACTGATTATTTCAATCAGTGAGTAGTTTGGGTGATGTTTTTGCTATTCAGACAATATCAAGTGTCTTTCTCCCCCTCAAAAATTGCCATTACAGTAGCAGTTTTTGAAGGTTCACACTTGATTTTTTTTTACAGTGAAAAATGTTATCATGAGTCATGAACGGATCTGGATCATGAGAATAATCCACCCGCTCTGATACCACTTGTTGGTCCAAAAAATTGAGCAAATCTTGATAAATGTGAAGAACAACTTCATTAATAAAGATGAATAATAGTTACAAGATTACTCAATACAAACTAGACTACATGATAACATCCTCAACTTTTACGGATAATCTCGGTATATATCCCCATTGAATGACAAATAAACTCTCATTGATCCAAGCTATGCTTGTGTTTCAATGAGAGGATGATCTATCAACTAATACTATGTATTTTGTTTATTTGGAATGCATATCTATCTATTACAATTCAGACATATATGAACAAAGATACAAAGACTTGTGGTGGTAGGTGAGATGTGGTCCTCATGTGGTCCATCCTTATCTTCTACTTTTAAAGCACCAACCACTTTTTGAATGAGGCATACATGTTCTCACTTCTTTGGTAAAGTCTTGTACTTGTTTGACTTATTCTTTTGGGAGTTACCGACATTTTTTCGTCAGTGTAGAGATAGCGTCTTGAGATCAACGAGACATTTTCAAAATCTCGGTGTCCTTTGGTGTTGTTTGTAGCTCATATATTTTACTTTCGACACCATATCGGTATGAAAGCTTGAACAACCTCATCGATTCTTTATCGGTGAGTCACTCACTATTATTTAGTGAGTTAGGCTATTTTATTTTCAAATCAAACAGGTGAACGTGAACGTTACCACCTGAAGACAAATGAGACTGAACCCGAGTCTCAAGGTGACTAAACCAAAGTCCTGATAACCATATCAACCAAAAACCGATCCCAACCTTTGAATGACAAAGGCTTTGATTTGCTAATGTCATCACTGTTGGGTCCAATAAATTGACCCAATCACCCTGAACAAGATTTGAAAATAAAATAGCCTAACTCACTAAATAAATAGTGAGTGACTCACTGATAAAGAAATTAGTGAGTGTTGTTCAAGGCTCTTTACTTACTAATACGGTGTCGTTAAGTAAAATATATGAGCTAAACAACACCGGTGACACCGAGATTTTGACAAATTTCTCGATGATCCCGAAGACGCTATCTCTACATCTGATGAAAAAATGCGGGTGGTAACTTCAAGAGAAGAAGTCAAGCAAGTACAAGACTTTACCAAAGAAGTGGAAAATTGTTAAGACTCATTCAAAGAGTGATTGGTGCTTTTAAAAGTGAAGATAAGGATGGACCACATGAGGGACCACATGTCACCTACCACCACAAGTCTTTGTATCTTTGTTCATATATACGTCTCAGAATGTGAATAGATAGGCATGCATTCTAAACAAACAAAATACATAGTATTAGTTGATAGATCATCCCTCATTGAAACACAAGCATAGCTTGGATCAATGAGAGTCTATTTGTCATTCAATGGGGATAATATACGAGATTATCCTCGAAAAGTTGAGGATGTTATCATGTAGTCTAGTTGGTATTGAGTAATCTTGTAACTATTATTCATCTTTATTAATGAAGTTGTTCTTCACTTTATCAAGATTTGCTCAATTTTTGGACCAACAAATATATTTAGATGTGTATGTTGGATGTTGATATATATATATGGAAATGTGTAATGTAAAGGAGAAGGTGAGAAACACGAAACCACGACACAAGTGTTTATAGTAGTTCGGCAACAAAGACACATTCCTTGCCTACTACACCCCCGAGTCACCTACTCGAGGTTCAGTAAACACTACGACACCAACTCCTTATGGCGGAGAAGCCTTCACAACCGCCTACTTTTTCGGACTAGGCTAGACACCGGGTTCTTCCACAGGTAGAACTACACCTATCACAATGTCGCCTACCCTTTATCCGGTGATTAGGCTAGATACCGAGTTCCATTACAATGAAGGAACTACTACCCAACACTACGACACCTATCCCAAAGGAGACCCACTCATTATTACAACATCATTAAGGATATCAATATCCTTGGATACAACCTATCTCTATTTGTACATCGATGCACCTCATCGACTATTCGCCTGGCATCTTTCACTAATGCCAATTGACTTGACTTCTAGGCACTCTTCACTAATGCCCTTGACACGGACGTTTGGCACCTTTCACTAATGCCTTCGTCTTGACTCCTTTGGCATTCTTCACTAATGCCTTTGACACGGACGCTAAGCACCTTTCACTAATGCTTCGTCTTGACTCTTTTGGCATCCTTCACTAATGCCTTGGACACAACACTTCTATTGAGGAAGAAAGAACTATCAACAAGAGAACCTCGGTGAGTCTTGATGATGACGAGCATGGCAACTCATGACCTTGAGCTTGCTCGACTTCAAAAAGTGGTGATCTCGCCTTTAAGAGGAACCTAGAGAATCACACAAAAAACTACATACAAAGATCACTTGGATCAGTGGTTAGAGAGTTTACAACTCAAAGAGAAAATATATGTGAAAGGGTTGGGTTACAATGAAGAAATTACTCACTATTTATAGAGGAAAAATGTTATTATTCCACGGATCCTCACTGGGGATCCGTCCGATAAACCTGGGATCATGGGACGCTCCTCTTTGCCCATGGGTTTTGGATCATGGGTCATGGGTTATGGGTCATGGGTCTAGACTTTGGACCATGGGTATCCAAGTAGATACAATGTATCTACAAGATACTATGCATCTAGTCCATGGGTCATTGGTTAAAACCATGGGTCATGGATAATATCCATATATGACTTATGCATGATGTCATGCAATGGGTTATGGGTTATGCTCCATGAGTATGGGTCATGGACTTTGGATTTTACCCAACAACATTCAATGTATTTGGTCAATGGGTCAAATACCTAAACTTTTACCCATTATAATACGTAATAGTTATGTATATATCTACCCAATATGTAAACACTAGTTGTTGTACATATGTATCATAAAATCACTTTTACTTGTTTAGTGTTTTATGTGAAAACATAAGTGTGTTAGTAAACTATTGGCTCAAACCATTTACGCACTTTATTTGTTTCGTTAAAATGATTTTCGTTTGTTAT
>CM040240.1:73717019-73807665 GCA_022545495.1 Chrysanthemum lavandulifolium
ACATCTCTACTTTCTACCTCGAATATTTTCACAAAATATTATGTGGTTTCTCCTTCATTCTATTTGATATGATGAAGCTCCACCGGATCTTTTATGCACTTTGTGGAAAACTAGAAGGGGGGGTTGAATAGTTTTACCAATTAAAACTTCCTTTTAAACTATTTAGATCGACTTATGTCAATCTATTTGGTTGTGTGTGTTGGATGTTGATAAACAAGCATATAAAGATATGTAATAAAAGATAAGAGTAGAAGCACAAAACCACAACGCGAGTATTTATAGTGGTTCGGCTACAAGGACACCTTCCTTGCCTACTCCACTCCCGAGTCACCTAATCGAGAGTTCGTAAACACTACACCAATCTCCTTATGGCGGAGAGCCTTCACAACGTCGCTTAACCTTTTTCCGGTACAAAGCTAAATACCGAGTTCTTTCACACCAAGGCGAACCACACCTACACAACGTCGCCTACCCTTTATACGGTGCTAGGCTAACCACCGAGTTCTTTCACACCTTAGGTGAACTACACCTTCACAACGTCACCTACCCTTTATTAGGTACTAGGCTAAGCACCTAGTTCCATTGCAATGGAGGAACTACTACCACACTACACCAACGACTAATCCCAAAGGAGATCTACTCCTTTACAACATCATCAAGGACATCAATATCCTTGGATCTAATGCTAGTCTATCTAGTACATCGAAACACACTATATCGAATGTACATCTAAGGCACCTTTCACTAATGCCTTTGACTAGATCTACAAGACACCTTTCACTAATGTCTTGTGTCTTCACTTTGAAGCACCTTTCACTAATGCTTCAAGTCTTGACTTCTAAGCACCTTTCACTAATGCTTCTTGTCTTGACTTCTAAGCACCTTTCACAAGTGCTTATCCTATAGACGATAGATACCCTTCACTAATATCTTTGTCTTGATACTTGAGACATCTTTCACTAATGTCTTCAACACTACACTTCTTTGAAGAAAGAAAGAGATCATCAACAAGAGGACTTCAATAGCCTTGATGATGAGGAAGCATGGCAACTCATGGACTTGAGCTTGCTTAACTTCGAAGGTGGTGATCTTACCTTTAAAAGGAACCTAAAAGATCACACAAAAAACAAAACTACAAACATAGATCTCTTGGATCTAAGGTTAGTGATATTTAACTCAGGGGAGAAAGTATATTGAAAGGGGGTGAAGTATACTGAAGAAATGGCTCACTATTTATAGAGGAAAAATCCTACTGTTTCCCCGGATCCCACGGATCCCTACCACAAGGGATCCGGCTAGCACAAAGCTAGGGATCCGTGGTCCGCTCCTCTTTGCCCATGGGTATTTTTGGTTAAGGGTCATGGGTCATGGGTTATGGGTTGATCCATGGTTTTCTTTCTAGATACAATGTATCTTAAGGATACAATGAACTTGGTTAAGTGGTATATATAAAACCATGGGTCAAAAACCATTTGCTAGTATTTACCCATTTAGTATATACTTGTATTTACCCAATTTAGCATACACTTAGTTTTACCCATTTTAGTATACTTAGTTTAAGTATATGTTTAACCCAATATGTAAACACTAGTTGTTTGTACATATGTATCTAAATCATAAAATCACTTATACTTGTTTTAGTGTTTTATGTGGGCGTAAGTGTGTTAGAAAACTATTAGTTCAAACCATTTAGGTATTTTATTTGTTTCTTAAAATGATCTTACTTTTGTTATCGACAAAACATTAGAAGATCGTAAAATATAAATAAACGTTTTTATGGCTTATTTGTATTAACACACTTCTTTTCTTGAAGGAAGTTTGACAAGAAAACTTCCTTTAGTTCATCATAGTTGTCTACCGATTCGGTGGGAGGTCGTCAAACCACACCCTAGCGGATCGGTGAGGTAGAGTTAAACACGTGGCACCATGTTAGCATAGCCCATCGTTCTACCTTTGCCGCTGCTTGAAAAATTTTAGGTGATCCTCCGGGTCTTCACTTCCATCGTATTTCTTCACGTTAGGAGGCATTTGCGTCTTCTTAGGCATGTCGAAATAGCGAATACGTTGTGTGAACGGGTCAGTCTCCTTGCACACCCATGGCCTAGCTAGTCATCATTCTCGACATCCGACTTTTGTCTTTTTGACCCGGAGCTCCGGTGTTCATTCCGTTGTCTTCACTTGAGAGTACCGACGGTCCTCCCGTGAGTACGTTCGACTACTTTCGTATTCTCGGAATAGGGCTCCATTCTTTGCGAGGAATGGTGGTGAATGCCTCTGTCTCTTTGG
Source organism: Chrysanthemum lavandulifolium (assembly GCA_022545495.1). Lineage (NCBI taxonomy): Eukaryota > Viridiplantae > Streptophyta > Magnoliopsida > Asterales > Asteraceae > Chrysanthemum > Chrysanthemum lavandulifolium. Next base: position 73,719,306 of record CM040240.1, read on the forward strand.
ATACGCAACGTTTGGTTCCTCCTGCATTTAACACGTGAAGATACTCCTCTCTCTACTTCCAAGCCTTTGGAACGCGCTTTTGCGCAACCTTCTGAACACCTCTTCCTTTTAGGCTGTTTTTTTCCGAGGTGATCTGGATCGGCTGCGTCTGAGCTCAGAGTCTTCCCTTGTGTTCCAGTGCTTTCGAGATTCGGTTTTCTTTCTCAGGTCCTTCCTTCGCACCTGCCTTCCGGATTCGGACTGCTGTGATGCTTCGCTAAAGTCTAATCGGGTTTTCACCGTTTCTCTAGCCTTGATTCTTACTTCCTGTTTTTGAACTTTCTCTGTCACAATGGGTAAGATACATTCGTAGTACTTGTTGCGATTTTGATGGTGTCTTTGGATGCGGACCCATCGATCTTTCCGGATCTCTGCGTTTTCTTTCCTTCCATGTTCCGCACTACGTATAGGCGGGGAGGATCGAGAATGAGCTCTTCAAGAGGCATTTTTCTTTTCGGAGCGAGTTGTGTATTGGGTCCCACGGATGGCTCCAACTTGTTAGTACAATTTATGCGATGGGTGATAACATATGTGAATGTAGCTTATCGAACCAGGCCAACAATTTTCCAATGGTTGCTCTTGCACTAATTCAAGTAGTTTGAATGAGATCCCTGCACAAGAAAGGTAAACCGTTAGTCTTAACGTGGGGGCGGACCCCACGATTAGACTCCGACGTGAGAGTAAGTACTGTTGGTTTTATGGACAATAAATTAATAGACGTGTGTTAGGATCGAACTCGAGACTATGGGATTGCACACTTTACGTATGAGAATTTAAAGTTAAATAATTAAATATAAATGTTGTATTTATTTATTTATTAAGCGAAATAACTAACGGACGTTAAGTAATTAATATAATGGACTAACAGGCGTTAAAGGTATTTGGAAAAGGACTTAATTGCAAAAGTTGGGAAGGTTCCGAATCCCTATGGGATATCCAAACCGATCGGCCAAGGAGAGAAAGAAGGAAGAAAAACCAACTTGTTCACCAAGTTTGCTTGGGTATATAAACAAGGCTAGGGTTTTATTTTTTCATCTCTTGTGCTCATTAGCTAAACCCTAAAATTGTTTTGTGTGTTTTCTTGTCCAAACCGATCGTACATCACCTTTGGTTTCGATCCATTACTTTTCCACAAACCAAGTTATTTTGTTTGATAAAACTAGCATTACTTTAATTCGGTTTAATGCGTGTGTACAAGAACATAGTAATAACATACTTTTGTTATTATCTTGGATTAAATTACAAAGCGGTGAGGGTAATTCATATAATCCTAACTAAATCAAATTAGGGTTCATCCTAATTGCTAGTTTGTGGATTTTGATTCTTGTTCGCTAGAATCAAGAAAAGTGCACTATATTATTTTATGTTAATTAATTGTTCGTTAATAAATCCTATACGCTTCGCTTGAATACTTTGATGTTTTGTGGTTATTTATTTGAATGTCATGTTATATAATTCCAACAGTGGCATCACGAGTCATTGGTTTTAATGAGTAATTAATTAAATAAACGCGTAATAAAACATATAATTGTATGATGTTTGATATGTTTGATCTAGGGTTTATGTTTTATTTTTTTTAAGTCGACATACACATAAATTTTTAGGGTTTTGAAAATTGGTTGCTAACCTTATTAAACCTAGAATTAATACATACTTACGTGCTTAATTCATGAATAATTTGTTATGTGTCATGGAATTTTATATGCGATCTTGTGACTATTTGTATAATTGTTATGATATATCCATGATAATATATGCATATTTGTCATGGATAAGTTACTGATATTGTTTAATTGTTAAGATATATTTATTTACGGTAAATCTTGAATTGGGAAGACTCAATTATATATATTAATGAATCAATTATGTGCAATTTGGTATATCATTAATTATGGGTTTACTTAATCGATTCTTCGATGTATGTGGCTCACTCTCAATTGAGAGAGTGAAAGCCCTAATTAATATATACATTAATTTAACCTAGACATTGATTATTAATAGGGTTTTATCGAATAAGTTGCATGTGGCTACTTGTTTACACGTATAAATTGTTTATTATATGCATTATTTTTTAGTAGTTTATTTTTATTTGTTACTTGTTTGTTTATTATGTTAGGCAGTTTTAAGCAAAGGGTAATTTTGAATAGAAAAATAATACGGACTAAACAATGGCGAAATTTAATTTGTTTTGGAAGAGTTAAGTTTTCAATAGTTTAATTGATTGGTGACTTTGGTACAATGGTGAGCGGCTCACCCATTCGAATGAACTATAAAGGGTTATTTAAGTGCGTCTGATCGCGCGAAAGGATGTCTAAGGTTATGCTTTTGCGCCACACGGTCCTCCGCCTCCGTAAGTTCGAATGGAGCTACTTAGTAAGCCATAAAAGTACAAGCTCATCTTAAGGCGAATTAGTTTTAATTCCATGCGCCACTTCTATGGTAATTATCCCAAACACTAAGTGTTTACACTTATGCAAAAGTACGGTATCATGGATGATAATTAACACTAAATTCCTTGATTGGTGAACCCAATACCTCAGTCAAGACTTTGATAATTTGATCTCTATGAATTGGTAATAAAAAGTTTTTTTATTAAAATTATGCTACAAGATGAATGCATGACATCTTTGTACATATTTGATTTGACCACATAAAATCAAAATAGTACCCTTTTAAATTAAGAATATGCTATCTAATTAAAAGGAACACTTGAAGTTATAATTTACGTCATGATGATGACTTGGCTAGATTGTGATGGAAGGTAAATCTCTATGTAAAGTCGGACCTTACATGGACATATTTGCGTTCTTTAAGTTAGACACTTAAGTTGAGTAGGAAGTGAGACACGGACTCAATGGCATAAGATGGGATGAAACATATTTATATTTGCAATAGCGTTGGAAAATATAAATCCCATAATGATCTAGGATTTGGAAATTGTTTGTCAATTAATGTTCGATGATTACCTTATTATATGCGTTCGTTGCTAGCGGATCAACTGATGTAATGAATCTATGATAATTTGGATCCTAGTTTTCGAGAAAATTCTATGGTTATATGAATATTACCTTGGGTATTTTATTTTCTTGAAAAGTTTAATTATCGAAAATACTAAAATTGAATTTTGCTAATTCTTTAAATGTATTAATGCAACATTAAAGCGATGGCGAGGTTATTTCTATATTGGTAAATTGATCTACACTGTAAGGGTTTCTAGTAAGTCAACTTTACTAAGAGAATAAACCTAGTCCTCTTTTCATAAGAAAGAGTGAGATTCAATCCTATTCTTTTTCATGAATGAAGAAAGGTATGATAGGACAATTAGAATTGTCTAAATTCTAAATACATAACTCGTAACCAAATTTTAATAGTTAAGAAAATTGCATATTTTATGAGTTATTAAATTAGAAGCTAGACTAATTACTGTATAATTGGTAAAAGACAAACTAGCATATTTTATCTAGTTGTTTTGTTTTGACCATTTAAAAGTACTACTTACAATTGTTGGAATAGTAAAACTATTAAGAAAGAAATTGCATGCCCAATTTTCAAGTTAATAGCATTGATGGATAGTTCATCATCTACATAGTAGAATACCTCCTTAAGTACATAAGTAATTGTTATGTATGGACTTTCTCAAAGGTGTAGGAAGTAAATAGTACACTATTTTCTTTCCTTTGGTTAATGAAACACTTACAATGTTGTCAAATCCGATTGGGAGTATGTTGTTCTTATTATCGAATAAGGAATTAATGTAATGATCTCTTATTCGATGGGAGTTACAAGCTTTGTCATCTTGGTAGTAACCAGATTATCTCTAGAATGTCTTAAGATAATTACTTTCCACTTGTAGACACTTATGTTTTCAAGGATAGTCATGTACGTTTCCTTATTAGACAATGAAGTGGTTCTACATCTACTAGTTATGCTAATATCAATGACACAATCATATTAGTCACATAAACAACCATATGTCGTGTTGTTTATCTGCTACATGATGTTGTTCCATACACAAGTGGGAGAAATCTATATTGTGTGCAAGGTACAACATATAAGTATATGATTTAACGGATTCTCTTGACTGCAAGGAAAGAGACTAACGTTCTAATATAACTTGAACATATCTAATTCAAGAAACACTTGGTGTTGCAATTTACGTCATGTGAGAACTTGGCGAGATTGCAACAACAAAGTAAATCGCTATGTAAAGTCAGACCTTGCATGGACATATTTACAGTTTCTAAATTAGACAAGTATTTAGAACACGTGTCAAAATGATATATAAGACTACTTCAAATTAAATATTTATGTATTATTAGAATGACATAAAATTAAATAAAGTAATCTAATCCTACTTCAATTTGTTTATTTATGTATTTTGAAATGACATAAATGAAAAATAATGTAGTCCTACATTATTGTGAAGTAAAATAAATTAACTTGAAATTACTATTGAAACCAAGAGTTGTGTTCATAATTACTTTAGTTAAACATGTTTATGATTCATTGTAAAGACATAAACATAAAGTCTTTAAGACTTATAATAAAGTAAGGCGTTAACTTGTTATGTTTTTTTAATTAAGACATATACAAGAAGTCATTGAGTTGATCAATGATTTATAACGTATAATGGGATTATAACAGTTTATGTTTCTTGTTGAAACATGGATATGAAGTGACTTGGTTAAAAGGTACTTGTGTTATAAAGCATGTAATTGGCTTGGAAAGTCTATTATACCATTAAGTTGACTTAGTTGGTAAATAGGTAAGCCAAAAGGAATATGTTTATCTTATATATTGTTAGATTGTCTTACAATATTAATTCTAATGAATACCACAAGTTGATGGTATGTTCGATTAGGAGAATCAAACTCCATTTGATTTGTTTGATTCATGATAACCATAACTTCTTTCTTAAAAAGTAACAAGGTTAGAAAATTAAGTATGGATTGAATATACTCAATATGACTCCAACCTAGAAGATTAATAAAACACTATTTCATTATGGAATGTGATGAATCACATTAAGTTTTAATATTGAAGATTACGATTTTGTTAAACTATTTATGAATAAGTTATTAACAAACTTAAGTCGGGAATTATCAATGTGTATTTGTAATGTCCCAAAAGAGATCAATGTAGTTTTGCTCTAATTGCTAAGTATATATAGATAGTTTATATATTCAAGGCAAGTGGGAGTTTTTATCTTGAAAGATAAAATTACAAGATACATAATCTTCTAAACACACTAGTAAATATCATGATGAGGTTAGACATGTAAATGATAGACCTCATGATGATGGAATTTTCATTCATAGATCTGCAAAGATATCTCGGATATTTGACTTATATCTTTGAGAAATATGAGTTCTGGGATTATAGTAAACACGATAATCATTATGATGGATTACCAAATATTGAATTGGAAAAATTACTCATACTATGAATGTTAAAGATCTTGTCCATAAAGATAATCAATTTTGGAAATTTGGTTTATCTTAATAGTTAGACTAGAAAATGGAAATGAGTTTCTTCAAAGAGATCAAAAACCCTAGTGGTTTGAATTTCTATGTAGAAATCATATGGACAATATTGTACACATATTTAATGCATGTTTTATGACAAGATTATTAATCACACTTAAGCAATTAATTATGATTGAATATTCTTTTCTAAACACATTAAATATATAAAGATGATAATTGTCATACTTGTTTTCATTAATATGAAATATGACAATGGAATATCAAAACTCTTTCTTGAGAAATTACTTGAGCGAGGACGGTAAGTAATTGAAAGGTTTTTAATTCATATAATCTTTGAAAGTGTCTGAAGTGCAAATAATTCATGAATGGATAAATGCATGCATCTATGAAATTATTCTTATGTTTAATTATTAAATCTCATTTCGATTTATAATTAAAATAAGATAAATTTTAAGTATTCACGAAAGCTAGTGGGAGTATTATGTTAAGTTTCTTAAATCTTATATGTTGTATAACATATAGTAAGTAACATTCCTTGTAAGCTAAATGTTAAGTCTTAGATTGGAATGAAACTTCACTTGTAAGATTTAAGAATTAAAACATACAACCTTGGAATATATGTTTATTATTAATAAACATGTGCAGTAAAATAAATGATTCTAATAAAACATGATATATCATTTGGGAAATTGATAAATATCTTTTGACAAGATAGAACATGAATGAGATCTAAGTTTGACATGTAGATTCATCATGTACATCATGTTGTGTATTAAAATTGTTGTATCATTCTTGAATAAGAAGTGATTTGACAACATTGATATCTAACTAAAGTTATTAGATAACTTGTGTAATGAATATTCTAAAAATTACATCCTCGACTGGAATTGCTCCTAGATTCTATGGATGAACAATATGTCAATTGTTGTGCAAATTGTCATCGACTTCAAACTTGAAAGTTTGAAAAACATCAAACATTACACAATAAGATATTAAAGTTTACGGAGTTTTAATGGGCATATTGTTGTTTGTATACAATGATCTTGGTTTAATTGAGATGACACTCAATACTAGCCATGGTAGGATTTCATCCTTGTTAATGGCCATGTGAACTAGGTGTGCTACTAAGGCCTTGATTGCATTATACATTAAAAGAATAAGAATACTTTAAACTTTAAATGTTTGAAAGTTTAAATTGTCATAAATTGGTAATAGAGGATGTCACACACTTTATGAATTATTATGTGGATTGTTGAATGCACACATACAAGGACTTCATTAATTGAATTCTTAAAATAAGTATTCTCAAAATTACGATAGATCAAGTTGGTTGATTTATGCCTTGTCAACAAGTATGATTGTCATTACTTGAGGCATAATTCATCAACTGGAATTTTCATGCATTGATCTATTTGGTATTTGGATGAGGGATGTTAAACAATTGTTATAATAAATCAAATACTTGGTATGTTTGATTTTATAATATATTGTATCGTATATTTGCATGTTTAATCCGTGAATAAATTTATTTATTCTAAATCGTCTGTTGTCAATTAATGATATGGGAGTATCATTAAACTAAGACAATCGAGAGATATGGTAGAATATACTTGAAAGTAGATTGATGAGAATGCATACAAATTTGGATGATATTCAATGAATTGAATATAGGACTTATCCCAACTACATAATTTACTTTGTGGATATTGTTATAAGTAAATTATGAATAGTTATCCTCGGACTTGAGATACCGGATAAGTGTCATGAATGTAGTGCACTTCGTGGAACAACTTAACGCTATCGTGGCGGTAGTCATAAGGGTTGTTTCTTGAAGTGTTGCAAAGTTCGTGGGTTATTCTCGTAGTCAAGATAGAATTTGTTCCTTCAAATTTATTTTGAAGTTTAATCTTCTTTGGGCCCTCGTAGGGTTGACAAGATGTTTGCGTGGCCACGCGCAAAGTTCTCCCGAATATGTTCGGAAGATTTGGTAATCTTGCTCGATCACTAACAACGAAAAGAATGGTTGAATAAAGAATGACTTAATTCCATATCTTTATTTAACATGGTATTAGAAACAAAGGATAATAATAATGATAAATCATTAAAAGGTTTTCCAGAGCCTTGCTCGAGTTGTACTAGAGGTATCGAAGTGTTGCTAGAGCGCTAACCGATGTGATCACTCTATTAAGATATGTCAGTGGGAATTTGTTGGTTTTATGGACAATAAATTAATAGGCGTGTGTTAGGATCGAACTTCGAGACTATGGGATTGCACACTTTACGTGTCACGAATTTAAAGTTAAATAATTAAATATAAATGTTGTATTTATTTATTTATTAAGCGAAATAACTAACGGACGTTAAGTGATTAATGTAATGGACTAGCAGGCGTTAAAGGTATTTGGAAAAGGACTTAATTGCAAAAGTTGGGAAGGTTCCGGAATCCTATGGGATATCCAAACCGATCGGCCAAGGAGAAAGAAGGAAAGAAAAATCAACTTGTTCACCAAGTTTGCTTGGGTATATAAAGCAATGAGGGTTTTATTTTTTCATCTCGCTTGCTTCGTTATTTAACCCTAAAAATTGTTTCGTGTGTTTTCTTGTCCAAACCGATCGTACATCACCTTTGGGTGTCGATCCATTACTTTTCCACAAACCAAGTTATTTTGTTTGATAAAACTAGCATTACTTTAATTCGGTTTGAATGCGTGTGTGCAAGTACACATTCTTGAGAGAGAGAGTAAAGCATGTGTGTGTAATTATGAGAGAAAGTTGTCACTGTTTGGGGATTAGAGCCCCTTTTATAGGCGAGGTTCACCGGGCTTCCTAGATTCTCGCATATAGTGGTTAGTTCTTGGAGTCGGACACTTGACGGACAAGAGTTCCGTGTTAATCGCGGATGCGGACGTAAGGGTCCAACGGTTGAAGGTTCACCATATACGCCTTGCGTGCATCTCAAAGCCGGACCATACCAATTTGACCATTGGACTGCATCGAGGCTTAGGATTTGTAATCGTTAGGCGTGAGCGGTATGTGTATAGTGATATTAGACGCAGTGGGCTATCATACATCTTATCGTCATCATTATCTAACTAAGTTGTATTGGTTTAACCCATTTACTTGTTCGGCATAATTAGTTTAAGTGTTTAACTTAGTCGATCTTGTTTGACCCTTATATTGTATGAAAAACCATAGTAGCGTGTATGCATTTGCATTTATACAGTTTACATTTTTACACATAATAATTTAGTCACGTCGCAACACGAGGATAATGCTTTGTATTACGTTTTGACCAGTTTGTTTGGGCTGTACAATTTGGACTTGTAATTCTTGGTGTAGTGGCCCAACTTTATTAAACCTACTGTATTTGAGATTAGACCAAGGAAGGTTGTGATGGCTAAATAAGTTTTTATTTAAAACAAGTGTTTGTTTAATAAACGATTAATACTGTCATCGGCTAATTAATTGATCTAGAATAGTAGGAGTAATTTGTACCGAAAAAAGTATAAAAATAGTCTGGTTTAACTTGTAGCTAGACTCTGATGTTTAAGCACTAATAAAACTAAAGTTGTATTTTACTCTAAATGTTTGGTACGATGGAATAGAAAGAAAAAAAATGGAATGAGAATGTTTCTCATGTTTGTTTGAGTTCAAGAATGGAAATGGCGAATAAAAAATCAATTCTCATTCCACCCTTTTGATTCTCTTCAAAAAGTGGAGAAACATAGGGAATGAAGCAGGTTGGGAAAGTGAAAATCTACCATATAAATAGACTTTGTCATGTGCAATGCACATGCTTAAAAAAACCAAAGCATTCCCTAACACCCAATTGCTACTTCATCTTCTTCATCCATTAAATCTTTATTTTCTAAATCAGTGATATGCAACTTGTCTTCATGGCTATTAATTGCTTCTTCTTTGTTGATACTAATTTCTTTCTCGGTTTTGCATCTAGCCGGAGTCACTGCTACTTCTCATGTATTTATCTTTATTCCAATGGGTATTAGTATGAAATTCTTCATTCACCACCATCAAGGAAAACCTTTTTGATTTCTGAAATGGAAGATCATTCCATCCGAGTTTATTTTATAATCACTTGATTGCATTACTAAAACAATAGCTTTTCTTGATTGTTACAATTGCTTTATTTGTTCAATTTAATTCTAATAGTGGCCTTTGTTATACCAAATTGTTCCTGCTAAATCTTCCACAAGAATTGCAAATGACTTAAATGATGACTTTACTAATAATAATAACGAAGGGCGATCCGTCAAGGTTGTTCTTGGGTTGTTGTATTCCGTTATATTTTTACGTGGCGGTCCTTTAAAGTTTAATTATGTTACATCGTTAGTCCTCAAAGGACCTAGTTTGCAAAGACGATTAAACCTTAGGGACTATTTTCGTTAAATGGCTATACATACTAATTAATGCTACCAAGGACTTAGTTTGAAGTGACACCTAAACCTTAAGGACTATTTTGTCAAATCACATAGATAAGAATTAATGCTAGAAACTTACAAAGGACTTAAATTGAACGATAACTAAAACTCGCGACTATTCTTGCCATTTGGAAATAGACAAGATTTAAACCCCGAGGATCATTCTCGCTATTTCTATCAGACAAGATTTAACGCTATGTTTCAAAACTTTCCTCCTACCTTTTAAAGATATATAGAATATAATATAGGTATGTACTATGTACATATATAATGAGACAAACCCAGAAAGTGATTACACAGTAATTGACAAAGATCAAAATGAAAATGAAGTAAATATTTTTCTATTCCATTGATGTATGTAGCGACAGAAGAGAACAAAGTTTTCATCAACGTACTTCTCGTATTAGCGATATGTGTGTGATAGGGCATAGTGCAAAAAGACCTCGTATAATCCATTTTTGGTTTATAACTTTTTCGGTAATTTTGCTCTTAGTTTATATAATTCACTTGTCTTTTTTGATTTAGTGTTCATAACAAACAAGGGAATTGATTCTCAAACATATGTCACCATTCTTTTCTTTTTATAACAAACAGTGAAATTTGCTTTTTTCATACCATTCTGTTTTTTTTCAATTCCATTCTTCATCGCGATTTCTTTCCGTATGATTCACTGCATCAAACGCGCTACTAAAGGTTTTGGCTATCAATCATTGATGAGTTATTATTCAATTTCCTTTGTACAATCACTAGCCTCCTATGTGCTTTGACGGTTAGTGATGATAATCAAATGAGACGAAAAAAGTTGAAGGTCTTCAAAAAGGTTTTTATTTGTTGGTCTAGGTTCAGAATTTATCAATGTTTTATCATTTGCGAGTGTTTTTTTCCAAAAGACAACATCTCAAAAGATACACATAACATATTTATATATTTTACACGAGATTAAAGTAACACCACAACGATTTGATTGAAGATTATTCCCACACAATAGGCCTTTGGTATCATTTGCAATTCAATGGACGTCGCCATTTAAAAAAAAAAACTTACTGAGTAGTAATTTATAGTATCAAAAGCCTTACCTTTTGAGGTTCCAATACTCGGAGTGACGGCCTATGGAGTGGTGGCCTGTGAAGTGGTGGCTTGGACCCGAAAAAAGGGTGCCCACCGTGGCCAACATAGCCGTGACCAACGAGCTCGGAGTGGTGGCTTGGACCCAAAGAGGTGCCAACTGTGACCAATATAGCCATGACCAACGAGTACGTTGGTTCTTCAAATAGTGGTGTATTGTTATGATCCCACATCGCCCATGGATTACTGATGGTTTATAAGTTTCTAAGTTGTTCCTCCTTTATAAACTAATTTTTTAGTGAGTTCTATTCTGAACTTATAAACATCAATACGAGGGTTCAGAATTTCGTATCAATAACTTTATAATAGTTTCAACAAAGTTTTGCAACAAGATAGAAATGATTTCATATCAACCTAACAAGAACCTCGTGTATTCATGGATACATTTTAACTTCTTTTACAAATGCATTTATCATTACTCTTTTTTTATATAATAAGTCATCGCAAATTACTTAAGTGGTCAAAACAACTTCATGATACGTTAATAGTTGTGAGTTTAAATCTTATATATATGAGGACATGTAACTAACAACCAAAAATATAATTGGACCTTTGACAACGAAAACACACAAAAAAGAATAAGACCAATAAAATGTGTCTTTTTAGTGTTTCGGAACTTTCTCGTCCTTTTAAGTACATCGTACAAGAAGGGAAAAAAAAGTACATCTACAAGAAATGATGATAACTTAATGTGGATGAACCGAAACAAGACAAAACCAAAACTCTTTGGGGTCGAGAATGAAATCATGGGGATGTTGTATTAGTCCTTATATAAGTTTAGGAATTCGATGAAACAAGTGATACTAGGGCAGAGCATCATCCCGACCCATCTCGTCCCGATCCCGATTTATCCCGATCCCGACTAGCCGGAAAAATCAAACCGACTCCCGACCCGAGTGTAGATCGGTTAGTGTCTGTCGGTGTCGGGTGGCGGTCGGGACAGTGGTCGACTTTGTGTTTTGTCGGGTAATCACGATTCCCGACCCGATCCCGATCCCGGCTAGCCGGAAAAATTAGGCCAACTCCCGACCCGAGTGTAGATCGGTTAGTGTCGGTCGGTGTCGGGTGGCTGTCGGGTGTCGGTAGTCGGTCGGAAAAGCTCAGCCCTAAGTGATACTAAATACGGAGTATACGATAACTTAGACCAGTGGTAATAGGCTCTCGAAGACACCTCCTTTCAACCCTAAAAAACGTGTCCTTCATATTAGCACGACCCCATAACGACGCATCGTGGGTGGTAAATTGGAAAAGTCGGTCTCGGCAACAACCAAGTTGTGGGAGGTGTGGCAAAAACCTCGCAATCGAAAAAATGGCCGTCGATACTATTTAATAAAAATTATTTTGGAATTTAAACAATTTTTTTCATATAAATACTGCAATACTTTTCATTGTTATTCACGCTTTCAAACACATGTCTCAAAAAACTCTCAAAATAAAAACATTAAAAACACGTCGCCAACAAAAGGTTCCCGATTTTGAACTCTTGTGAGGATCGGGATTCCTGGTTTCTTTCTTGGCGTGCTCAAAGGATTCGAGAGATCAGGCTTATGTCATTTTTTCTGCTACATGTTAGATGCTTTGACGCTTTAGGAATAATGCCACTTTCAATTCTCAAGTTATGAGGAAATGTGACATTTTTTTATAATATCCGTCTTTTTTCTTTTTCTTGGTTAAAATTTAGAGGTAAAATTTGTAGTAGTTGGACTGATTGGCTGAAATCGCCTATGTAATTACTAGCGTCTTGCTAGTTTTCTTTTAATAATAAATCGTTGAATGCTTTTTTTTTAATAAATATATAAAAAACTATATATGTTTATGTGAATTTGGTTTTCGGTTCAGTTTGGTTTTTATTTTGCCAAAATCATAACCGAACCGAAAGCAGAATATTTAATTCAATTTGGTTCGATTTTGGCAAATTTGATTCAATTGCAAATTCGGTTTGATTCAGTTTCGTTTTTTGGTTTTTATGAGTGAATCTCTGCGCACCCTATAATGAAAGCAATTTGATTTTTTCTGTCCTATAATGAAAATAATTTGATTTTTTCTATCCGTCGGCTACTCGGCTTTTTGGATCTAGCCCAATAAGTTTATTCATATGCCTCCAAAAAGTACGGTTTGGAATTATGTGTGCAGCCCATTTATCCAATACAGAACAAGCTTAAGAAAAAATAATAAAAAATAAAAAAAAAAAAAAAAAAAGCCCTTTAATTAGACACTTCCTACAACAAAATAAACCATCTGAAGGACCAAAGGCCTCTTGGCCAAACTATATGAACGTCCATCAACCTAAAAGTTGTCGATTCAAGCCTCATTAAAGATATGTGAGATATAATTTATAAGATAGAATTTGTAGGCCAGAAATTTGTTGCTCTAAAATAAAAATTAAAAATAAAATAAAATAAAATGAAAAAGCATCTGAACTAGCCATAAGCCTCGGCAATCTAGTTGATATTTTGATTCAATTACCGGTCGCTTCGATTAGTTTTTCTTTAAACTTTTATTTAAATATTATTTTAGCCTATCAAATTACATTGTTACTGTTATCCTCAAATGAAACAAAGAGTCGACATTGACGCTCCTTCCCCATCAAAAATAATTTTGTTCTCCGAGTTTCAGTCGCCGCTTTCGATCTCAAAGCGTACATACATGGGACGATTTCAGTTACGAGAATTTGTTGTTCATATCATCTGTTTACTTACAGAACATGATCAAAAACTTAAATTAAATAAGGTTTCACTAAGGCTTGAGGGAGAAGCCTTTTGTACATAGCACATTTGCACTCACGATAAACATGTTCCAAACCCACTAACCCACTACCAAAAATTAACTAATGACCTAATGTTTATAAAAGTTTTTCCACATGATTGTAGCCCAAGTAAACTCTAAGCATAAGACTTTAATGATGATTAGGAAGAAAAAAAATATGCAAAAGAGAATATGGAGGTTGTGACTAAAAAAAGTTGATCACATTATCGGTTCATGTAACTTAAGAGGAATAAAAAGGTACTATAATATGATAAAATTTATTTTTTTAAAGGATTGAACACTATTTGGTTAAGATTTGTTTTATTTATTTTTATTTGTTTTTATTTATTTATTTTTTCTAGAATAACACTACACTCAAATCAATTCCAGCTTAAACATCTAAATGAATGAGCCCGGGACCGAACCATTAAGAGAGACATGCGAAAAAAAACTCTTAAAACTCACGGCTTCGCACTAGGAGAAAAATCTTGATTTTCATTGTAAACGGACATTTGCTTTTATGCATGATAATTATTTTTGTATTCATTCTTATCGATGTCGTTTATATATAAATAATTTATTTTATTTACCTTACGATATAAATTTTTTTTTTTTTGAACTAAGAATTTATAAAACTAAAGCGAGGTAGTAAAAATTATGAGGAAGTTGATGAAAAGTAGAAGTCCATATTTTGTTGTAGTGGGTGCAGGAGGGTGGTGCGTGAGAGCGGATTTCAAACGTGACTATGTTACGGCCGTCGCTTTTCACGCGTGAAAAGATGATTTTGGTTTTTGTTAAGCGAGGGGACTGACTAAACCAAAAAGTGTGTCAAGAATGTTTGTTTTGTAAATTTATGTAATTATAAGTATCGTGTATAAGTAAATGGTGTATATAAGTAAACGGTCAATGATGAGTAATAAATAAGTAAAATGAGATAAATATAATGTGACGTTGATATTGTAGTAAGTGAGCCCTAAAGGTCATACCTTCTTGTTGGATTTGAAATGTAAAATCTTAATGCAAGTTTACATTTTATGAAAAAGGAGTAGGAGTGTCGCTATATCATTTGCATAATTGCATAATACTTTATCCTTAGACCTCTTATTGTTTATGTTAAATACTTTTTAATCATGTCTTTTAACAATTTGCTCACAAAAAGTATAAAAAATATATTGAACTTTATCTCTAGATCATGACGAAAAAGGATTTGAAATAAATAGCAATATATGAAATGTAAAATTGATAATTTATGATGTATGATTGTTATCTTTCCTATGCATGTAGTAGTAAGGGTGAGCATCGGTCCCGGACCAGACCGGACCGACAAGACTGAAGACCGAATTAAGGTAAAAACCCGGACCGAGACCGAGATCGAATATGGTCGGTCCGGTCTCGGTCTGTTCGTCGGTCGGACCGGACCGTTTGGAGTCTACTAAAGCCAAAATAGTCGGTTTATGGTCCGGTCCGGACCGGGCCGACTGGACCGAGGACCGAATTAGCCCAAATACATAGATCGGGGACCGGACCGAATGTGGTCTGTCCGGTCCGGTCCGGTCCGGTCTCGGTCGGTCCGTCGATCGGTCCGGTCCATTCGGGTCGTTTGCTCACCCCTATGTAGTAGTAGGCTTTTCTTTTAAAAGGTTCAACTGTAACATGTTTGTGACACATTAATGAGTTATAAACCATGTGAATTTTATGTGGATGTGACAATTGATTGTGGCATCTCTAACCTAAATATTGATAATTTGATATGCTCTGCCTATATGAGAAAACCATAAATGCAATACAAGGACACTGCTCAAATTGGAAAATCAAACATTAAAAAGTGGCATGTGATTTGTCTTTCGATAATATCACTATCAATATTTACTGTACTTTGAAATATTTGCACCTGAGTAGTAGCTGCTTTTTAGAGCACAAGTTATGATGACATTTAACATATCATTTGTTGATTTTTTTTCGTGTATTCGCGAGTCATCATTAGGGATGGAAATGAGTGAGTCGTCAGAAAAGTTTGGGATCGATCGGTAAAAAGCTCGAATCGAGCAATGAGTTTAAACGAGCTCGAATCAGAGCTCGAGCCTCAAGTTGGGCTCATTTAATAATTGAGCTCGAGCCCGAGCTCTATACAAAAAGCTCGTTTAGGCTCGTGAGCTTAAACGAGCCCTAGAAATATATACGTATATATATTTTCTATACGTATAACCGTGTTAACGAGCTCGAGCCTTGTGTTAGCGAGCCGAACTTTGTGTTAACGAGCCGAGCTCGAGCCGAGCTACATTTGAACCTTGTTTTTTTCAACACATCATACAAATTAGTCGAGCCCGAGCCGAGCTCGAGCTTGTGAAAACACGAGCCGAGCTCGAGCTCAAAATGTGAGGCTCGAAACGAGCTCGAGCTCGAGCTTTTGATATATAAACGAGCCGAGCTCGAGCTCTGGCAGGCTCGGGCTCAGCTCGGCTCGTTTTCAACCCTAGTCACCATATCGGCCAACATGCCAAAGTTGAGCCAAATGAATTTGAGTTAGTGAACTCGCTCAAGCCAATGATTTCTTTTGTGTTTTTATTTTTTTTATTTTTTTATTTTGTGCATTGTGAGTGAATTGGTATTTTTAGTAGGGTATTTTATAAGATCGAATAATATGTTAGTGATGTGTTATAAGGGAGTGATGTTTTAGTTATTGGTGTGTTATTGAATGGAGATAAAATGACACTGATGTATCATACAAATAACGTGTTATCGAATAACACCATCTCCTAACTTTTGAATATGCATTTGCATGCTTTTTTATTTGCACCGGGTATGGTAAAAACTACAAGTCACTATGCTAGTGGCTGATGCAAGATTTTCATTCTTGACATCCAATTATCATAAGTTTCTAAGAGCAGTCGTACCGGTGATCAACATTATCATCGTCAATTACGTATTATATCAGCTTATCTTTCTATTATCAACATCATCATTAACCTAACGTAATAAGATAACTAATATTACAACCAAAACATATCACACTTAAAACAAATATACTCTATACTATACTCTTTAAATAAAAAAAAAAAAAAAAAAAAAAAAAAAAAAAGTCGCTTGTCCGACCCACGAGTTGTGCACAAACCGACGAGGACGCATTGTTGAAGCATAACCGCGCGGTCGGATTCAACGACTCTCCTGGCCGTTAGTGCCTTCTCGAGCCCCAGTAGACCTGTCAACAAAGAGAACTCATAGAGGGACCCGAGGTCAGAGCCCCGGGTCCACCTCCGACGGTCAGTTAGTACGCTTGTTGTGGCATAGAAAAGATGTTAGGTTTGTAGATAACTGCGCGTGTATATATAGGCTCGATTAGGGTTTAGGCGCAGAGTGGGCGCAGATCTGCGCCGCCGCACTCCATTCCTCGCCCAAGCCCCGACCATACGCCTCACAAGCCCCCAAGTCTAGTATGAGATAGCGCATGGCTATGTTATGCTAGACTTAAGTTCGATGGCCACAGAGTGAAAGTGGATCCCGTGACGTCGATCCCGGATAAGTATGCACTTTGTACCAAAGAGCGACAAGAACATGGTGCGGCTGTAAGACGTGCTTCAGAGCATAAGTGTATTGTCTTGGCGACAAAGAGGTGCGACAGAGGACATGCTTCGCTCAGATAAAGCGCTGCTGCAAGAACAAAGAGGGCGAAGAAGACGCGCTTCTGCGATAAGTGGCTAGAAACACCGATCGCTATGCGATAAAATGTCGGCTGTGCGCGAGTCTTTACAACCAACAGAGGACGCCTCCTGCGGGCGAGTTGATGCGGCGAGTTGATGCGAATATTTAAACCGTCTTCGATCCGCTTCCAAATATACCGCATGACGGAACAAGAGTAGGATGTACCAGTAGCCCCAAGTTTGATGGTGCTACTCATGTAGGAGCATTAAACTTATTTACTCGCGAAAACACTAAATGCAAAGATTAAAGTATATGCCGCGAATCGCAAGATATAAAACCTAATAAAATTAAGCAATATATAGCACATAGCATAAAAAATATAAAACCTATCGTGAGGTTGTATAAACTACACAAACAATTAATTGTTTGTATAAAATAAAACCCATCGTGAGATTTATTTTATTTTTAATGTATATATAAAAACTCGGATGGATGTACCGTGACCGCGATCGACACACACGTGATGGATTTATCTTAACCGCATAGACTCGAACGCTTCGGATGATCGCAGATGTTTATACCACGGCTTTTGGTCCAAAGGCGCCATAGCGATCGACTAGCAACGTGGTGTTCGCGCTGCACGCGTTCTCCGCGAAAATGTCTCGAACGCACGGTCTTACGCGGTAGATTTATCGCGACTGCGTTGTTTGAGTGCGAACAGGCGTACCAACCGTAAAAACAGTATCTGCGCGAATTTATCGCGGCTAAAAGATAAAATAGCTCCGATCGTGCGGGCTTTTTCTTAGGTCCGATCATGCGGACTAAAAGATAAAATATGTCCGATCATGCGGATGATTTAAAATAGGTCCGATCGTGCGGACTTTTCCTTTTATATGTAAAAGAAATATACTATACGTAAATAAATATACTATACGAATAAGGATCTTTGGATATCAATATGCAAGTTAAACGTGATAATGATCTTTTAATAACTTTTGCAATTGAACGTGATATTTTATTCCATGTTTAGTGATAACTTTCACAAAATCCTTTTAATATTTTACCCGTAACGTAATACACCATAGATTTGACGATAAATCGCAAAGTCAAGATGCTCTTAAAGATGCTTTTAAATAAATAATAACTTGATATTAAATGTTACCGACTTGACGGGAAAGCAAGTTGTACAAGCTTTATACTTTTCGGTAATATGAGAACACGAAACATAGTTTATTCAAGTGTCCACGGACTGCACGCCAACTCGTTGAAGATAATCCTGCGCATGCCTGGATTCAACGACTCTCCTGGCTGTTACTGCCTTCTCGAGTTCTAGAGACCGGGTTAACAAAGAGAACTCATAGAGCGACCCGGCCGTAGCCGGGGTCCACCTCCGACGGTCAAGTTAAGATCTTGTTTGCAGATAAGAAAAATGTTAAGTTTTGTAGATAACTCATGCGTGTATATATAGCTGGACAGGGTTTAGGCCAGAATGGCAACAGATCTCACGGGCCAGACCCATTTCTACCAGTCCGGACCATACGCTCACAGACGCATTGTTGCATGCGGTGTAATAATGATAGATGCGTGATTGTGGTCTTAGACGCGTTGGTTTTGCTACTACTACACTTAACCTAAAGATTGTGATAATAAGTGTTTGAAGTTTCGTATACTATGATTCTATGATACATCATAAATTTTTGTTGAGTATGCATATGCGCATCCACTTATATCAAGTGAGAACCATTAATTGATCAATTTTGTTGTAAAGAATTGATAAAAATGCTTAGCAAGATGTATATCGGTGTTTGCAAAAATAACACTAAGCTACATGATTAGCATCCTAACTCTTTTTAACCCACTAACAAGCTTGGCCCATTTGCTTGTGTCTTTTATAGCTAAACGCCAAAACTAACAAAGTTTATCATTTTAGACGCCCTAGAAGGTATCTCAAGAATATTGATATTACAATTTTAATCAAAAAATAAATATATAGATTGTTTTTTCTTAATTTGAAGTTTGGATCTTGTTTATGAAATAAATGATTTTTACATTCAAATTTTTTATTGCACACTTTAATGTACAAATAATTTAAACAATATATCAATTCTGTACAAACATTTAATGCATGAATTAGTCAATGCGTGTAAATCAATTCGATAGAATTATTAGTTTTAGACAAATTTCGAACAAATAACTCAAGAAAAGCTCAATATATATCTCAAATTTACCATGATCCAACGAACCAATAATAACCATTCATTTTTTATTACGATAAACTTTCACCATTTTTAAAAAATTAAATATCTCGCAAACCGTTAATCGTTACGCGATAAAATTATACCATCGCGACGAATTAAATTATCTTTATATAGATATGCACTACTATATATTTTAACAACTTTTTTTCAAAATTTCGGTCAACAAAATCATATATGATTTGTGAAAATCATATATGATTCGATTTACTGAATCATATATGATTTTTGAGAATCATATATGATTCGTAAAAATCATATATGATTCAGTAAAAATCGAATCCTACATGATTTTGAAAATCATATATGATTCAGTAAAAATCATATATGATTTTTCTGACGGATTTTTGAAAAAAATGTTCATTTAAAATATATAAAAGTGCATATATAAAAAGATAATTTAATTCTCACGCGACGCGATTTTTATAGTTTGAAGATTTACCGGTTCAGAAGATATATTGTTTTAAAAAAAGGTGGAAAATAATTTTTATTAATTTGTATAAAAACGAATTATAATTGGCTCATTTGTTTCATAAGAAATATTACCTATATCGATCTCAACTCATAACTCATGATATAAGATCATTCGGCGACAAAGATTATTTACATACTAATGGATCAATTTTCACCATCCATTTATTCGATCTAATGGATGAGATTACTCATAATAATTTAAAAACTCACTTCATCATTTTTTCAATATTAATATCTTCAAACCGTTAATCGCTGAATGAAAAAATATATCATTACGACGAAGATTTAATTATCTTTCATAGATAAGACTTTGATATACTTTCGACAAAATTTTTTTTCGTATTTTCACTTTTTTTCAAGTTTTTCGTTTTTTTACGCCATCAAGTTTACATTAAAAATCATATATGATAAAACACTAATTTGATATTAGTGTAAAATCACATATGATATGTAATATCACATGTGATATTAGTGTAAAATCACATATGATATCACATGATATTACATATCATATATGATTTAACACTAATATCACATGTGATATTCAATTTAGTGTTTTATCATATACGATTTTTTTCACGCAAATTTCAAAGAACGAAAATAAACTAAAAAAAGACTAAAAACGTGAAAAAGCGATTTTTTTTCTTTTTCGAAAGATATCAAAGTCTTCGCTCATAGAAAGATAATTAACATTCGTCGCGACGGTAAATATTTTCGCTAACGATAACGGTTTAAAGATATTTAAATTATAAAATTGGTGAATAATAAACGATTTTATTTCACCATTGATTTTTTTAGATGGATGGTGAAGATTACCTCGAGATGTGAGAAAAGTTTGATACGTAAAATAACCTCCTCATAACTCATTGTGATACATACGTCTTATTTGATTAAATATTCAAAGGAAGAGTTATTTTACATACTAAACTTTTCTTACATACAGCGACACATCTCCACCATCCATCTAAAAAGAAATCAATCGAGATTAAAACATTTTATTATTTCACATATTTTTATAATTTAAATATCTCTTAAACCGCTTATCGTTGCGAAAATAATTACACCATCGAAAATATTTAATTATCTTTCTAGAAGCAAGACTTTGATATACTTTCGAAAAAAAAAAAAATCATTTTTTCACGCTTTTTCTTTTTTTTTTTTTTCGCTTTTCTTCAAACCTGAATTTGCACGAATATCATATACGATTTAACACTAATTTGAAGATCACATGTGATATTAGTGTTAAATCACATATGATATGTAATATCATATGTGATATTAGTGTTAAATCATATATGATAAATCACATATGATATACATATCATATATGATTTAACACTAATATCACGTGTGATATTCAAATTAGTGTTAAATCATATACGATATTTTAACGCAAATTTCAAGAACGTAAAAACCAAAAAACTTAAAAAAAAAGAGAAAAATACTAAATTTTTTTTGTCGAAAGATATCAAAGTCACCATCTATGAAAAAGATAATTAAACTTCGTCAGAATGATATTTTCTTTTTCGCTAACGATTAACGGTTTGAAAGTTATTAATATTTTAAAAAGAGGATGAAAGTGGGTTTTTGAATTGTTGAGATTAATCTCATCCATTAGATCAAATAAAACGAATAGTGGAGATTAATCCTTAAGATATAAATAATCATTCTCAAATGATCTTAAATCATATTCAAAATGCCTATAAGATATATAACAAATTGCGTCATTGGTCACTAAAAGAACCCCATCATTATTGTGGTATAAAACAATAAAATATAAATCCCAGATGCTAAACAAAATTGACAAACACTGTCCATTACAAAATAATAACTTTGTCACGCTTGTTTTGTACAATTTGATAGTACTCATTTATATATATTTTTTGCTTATAAATAAAAGTGCTGTCCTCATCAACATGATTTAAATAACTTAATTTGTAAATTTTTTTACTTAAAAAAAGTTATGTCATTTGATTGGGAGCATTTAGGTATAACCTTTTTTATTTAAACAATAGAACTACAAAAACATGTCAACCAAAAGTAAAATGATTAGTGCCAATACAGATTATGTGATAAACTTACTAAAATATATTATCGAGTGGAGGTGGAACGAAGCCGAATGGAGTTTTGCTTATCAGAATGGAAGCTCTACCGATTATATTTTAGAAAGCTCAAGCTTGGCTCGATTTGATCTTTAAGATTTGAATTCGATTTCATTGCTCGTTTGTTATGTGCTTATAAAAAATTGCTTGGCTTGAGATTGCGTTCGAGCTCGTTTATACAGAGCTTGTTAGTATACATACACAAAATGTATTAAAGCTCGTTTAGGCTTGCATGAGCGCTGGTGAAACTTTAGAATAAAGCTCGGGCTCGAGTTTGTTTATCAAATGAGCTCTAATATAGGCTCGAGCTTGCGCTCGGACTCGTTTAGGCTCGACTCATTCGAGCTTTTAAATTATTCAATTTCGAAATTTTCACAAACAACTCGACTCGTTTCCACCCCTATAATATTGAGTAGTGAGTACAATATTTATATTATCCAGAAAAAAATAGAGGGCCAAGTATATTTGTTTAGTGCAGAAAGTTGAGCCGACATAACAAGTTGGGACAAATTTATTTAAACTTTCTATAAACACGTACACGGTTGCTCCTTCTCAGTCCATTTGATAAAAGCCATTTTTTGACTAAATATTTGTGCGATATAACTAAGATATTTTTTTTGATTGTCTGGCACTCCAAATGGTACCTAGTAATGTTTCAGCTTTAAATCTCTTGTGAAAATATCAAATGTCTAACTATAAAGTCACATTGATAAAATTCATTTAGACTTTTCAGATAACAGTAATAGTAAACTAATGTAAAAACTAGATTCGTGTATGTTTTCGAATAAAGTCAATGAAGTGTAATCGATTTTTGTTACTGATTTAGTTGGTCACTAGAATGTTAAGAAGTTTAATGATGCCGGACACGATACTCCGTGGGAAGCCCTTCACTACGTTGCACATGTTGTTTGCAATATCTCCACGTCAAATATAGTGATGTTTTTCCTCAAAGTTGAAACTTATTAGGGGGAGTTCGGCATGCTTAGGCATGAATCATGCCGATCGGGGTTCATTCAAAGGAAGATCATGTCGTTCGTTTATCTAAATCGATTTTTGTCACAAACTTCCCTGAGAATTATGGATCTAGCGATTTGTGGAAACTGTGCGAGGTGTACGGTAAGGTTGTTGATGTTTACATTCCTAATCGCAAGTCCAGAGCTGGTAAGAGGTTTGCTTTCGTTCGTTTTATAAAGGTCGATGATGTTGACCGATTGGTTTGTAATTTGTGTACTTTATGGGTGGGGCGTTTTCATCTTCATGCTAATGTCGTCCGTTTTGAACGGCCAATTTTTAATCCAAAATCAGCGGGTTACACTAAACCAGCGGGTTATACTCAACCTATAAACTACCCTTCTCCTGGTTCGTTTGTGAACGTCGTTAAAGGAAATCATTCGAATGTTTCTTTTGCTTCTGTTCCCGACACTCCTTCACTGGTGTTGGATGACTCATGTGTTTACGCCCGGGATTTGTCTCGGCATGTAATGGGTAAGGTTAAAGACGTAAGCTCCATTCCTAATATGCTTACTCTTCTTACTAACGAAGGATTCCCGGGGGTTAAGTTGACATATCTCGGAGGTTTGTGGGTGATGATTGAACTGATTAATGAGTCTGTGAGAAACAATATGTTACTTCACACTGGAGTTAAGTCTTGGTTCCAAGTTTTTCAGCTTGCGACTCATGACTTTATTAGTGATGAACGGATTGTATGGGTAGACATCGAAGGCGTCCTGTTGAATTTGTGGTCTCGTGAAACGTTTATTAAGATCGGAAAGAAGTGGGGGGAGACTATGGATATTGAGGAGAATCTTGTCGCTTCGGTAGCTCGTAAACGTTTGTGTATTAAAACTAATCGGCCTGATAATATTTTGGAGAAGTTTAAAATTATTTATAAAGGTAAGGTGTACTTGGCTCGTGCTAAAGAGCTATTTGCTTGGACCCCGAGCTTCCTGAATTACAAAGAACCGGAGTACGTCTCGGATGATGAGGTTCTTTATAGTGATATTAATATCTCGGTTGGGTCACAACATGTAGGAGAAGACTTCGCTAACGACACCGACGTTGATGGGGTTTCGGATACCATTTTTGATGATATTCACGTATCACCAGTCAATAGTGGTTGTCAAAGTAGTAAAAAGGTGGGAGAACAAAAATCTGAGGATCCTTTTGGTATATATGATATGTTGAATAAACATCCCAAAGGGGTTGTGCAGGAATCAGACCCTTCTTTATCCCACCCTCCTGGATTCACCCCGGAGTTGTCTCGCGGGGAGGAAGATTTCGTTGATGATGGTCAAGATAATGGTATTGTTAAGGAGAATTCTCCGCTCATTCGCAGCTATGAGCAGTTCGAGGAGTTCCACGTTAATGAGGTATCAAAGGGTCAATCCGAATTGAGTCGCTCTCATAATCATAAAGGTGGTTCGATCCTGGAACTTTTAGATGATATGGTTCGGGTGGGTAAATCTATGGGTTATGAAATGGAAGGTTGTATTAAAGACATAGGACACATCATTGGGGTTCAAGGAGATGATACAGTTTTAAAATGAATATGCTCTCTCTTAATATTCAAGGTCTTGGTCACAAGACGAAAAAGGAGTGGGTAAAGGAGTTAAATGTGCATCATAAGGTTAACTTTCTCGCGTTACAAGAGACAAAGATGGATCGAATCACTCATATGGATGTCAAGTGCATATTGGGTAATTCTAACTATCAATTTGTCTCATGTGATTCGGCTGGTAATTCGGGTGGGATTTTATGCATTTGGGAGGCAAATGTTTTCAAGAAGGCTAATGTTACTATTTCTGATAATTTTATCGCAATTTATGGAACTTGGAGCTCCAATAATCTCAAGGTTCTTATAGTGGTGGTTTATGCTCCTCAATCTACTGTTCTTAAACGAGCCCTATGGGAGTACATTTCTTTATTAATATCTCATTAGGATGGCGAGTCGATTCTTATGGGTGACTTCAATGAGGTGAGATCTATTGATGAAAGACTTGGCTCGGTGTTTTATCATTTTGGTGCGCGCGTTTTTAATCATTTCATTGAGACGTCGGGGCTTGTGGATGTCAATTTGGAAGGGTATTCTTTTACATGGTCGCACCCTTCGGCTAGTAAAATGAGTAAATTGGATCGGTTCTTGGTCTCACGATGAGTGTGTAATACTCATCATTTTTGGGTCAATCGAACTCAAAAACATCTAAAATGCTCGTAAATGCATCAAAATATCGAAAATATCTCAAAATTGCATTTTATATGTTTCGGATGCAAAATGTTTAAAATCGATGAAAAATGAGCTAAGTTTGCATAATTGGCGCTTCAGCCCCCAAGTTTCTAAAATTGTCAAAAATAGTCCCCGAGTTAAAATTTCAAAAAAAAATCACCAAAGGTCCTTTTAAAATCATAACTTGTCATAATTAGTCCTTTGGTGAAAAATATCAAAGTTTGAGAAAATTACAAAATTGGTCCTTGAGTTTGAAAATTGGCAAAATGGCCCTTGGAATTTTGAAATCGTCAAGTTTGGTCCTTGTACTTTTGGAGATTGTCACTTTTAGTCCTTGGAACATCTTTGATGAATTGGCGCTTAGGTCCCTCACTTTTCGTAATTTACAACATAGGTCCCTATAATTATTAAACCTTTGACCTTGTCACTAGCCATTTGGACCTCGCCACCAGTGACCCCCGTCACTAACCATTTTGGACCCCTATTATTAATACCGCCTCAGTCAACCACAGTAAAAACAGACACCCTTGGCGCCATTTTTTCTTCCCCTTTCACCGCTTCCCCGAAATCACTCAATCCCATCCCCTCCTCACCTTATCCTTCCATGTTCCCCACCTCCACACAACTACAAAACACATTTAATGCTACCTCTACCTCCCCACTCAACCTTCCCAACAGTCATAACCATTTCCGCCACAAAATGATCCTATGGCCAAAATTCACTCAAAGCATCCAATGGCTTAGAAAGATGGTGGATCAAATCTAAACAAGTGGGAAGAAGTTTGGAATATAAAAGAGGCAAGAGAAGAGGAGGAAGGGGAGTAGTTAGTTTTTCTTATTTTCCTTAATGTCGTTTTTTTTTTAATAAATGTTGTAGTTTAATCAAAATGTTGTAATTTCGGGCCCATGTATCACATTCAAGTTAAAAAATCATTGTATTAAGCTTTTGAGTATCAATCCAAGTTTTCTTATAAATTTCAAGTTTGTTGTTCACTGTGTACTCGCTTCGTTTCAAATTCTATTGTCAAAGTCATTAGTGGCTTATTTTAAGCTTGAATAAGTTTGTCTAAGCTCTTTATAAGCTTTGTATAAGCTCACATTTCATTTTCAAGTAAATTTGGTTGATGGTCAACCAAAGTCAACTGTTGATGCAAATTGGGAATGGTGATGATAATAGTTGTTGCAGAGCCTTGGATGGGGTTTAAATAGATTAGGTTAGAGTGGTTTTGTGTTTGGTTTAGCCTGCAACAACAGCTGGACCCATGTGAGTTGGTATTTCATTTTTCAACTTCAATCCATTTTGCATAATATGCTTGTATCTGTTTCTGTGATCATCATTAGTGTACACTTGTTTATATAGTTTTATTTATGTCATGTAAACTTAGAGTGATCAATAAATCACCGTTCGATGGTAATCTCATTTTAAGTTCAAAACAGTCATACAAAAGCGTGTTTGGATGTACCGCTTAAACTATGGTTTAGGTTTGTTCGGTGTTAGGTTCCCGGTGTTTCATGTTTGTTTAGTCATTTGAGACTCATATCGGTCATAAACTTGTGCTCGCAAGAGCTCATAGTCAAATTCCCGTTTCATTGCTCTATATGCATATCTGTTAAAGTCTTTGAAAACCAAAGCTTGTTTTGTGTTTAAAGTTCATAGATAAAGGTTTGATGAGTTTAATTTTAGCCATTAACATCATTATCGGCCTTAAATCATGATCAAAGTTCAATTTAGTCAAACTTTCGCTTTGTTAAAAGTCAAAATATTGAATTACTCGGCCCAAGCTAGAGAGATTTTAGTGAGCTCATTTCTAGGTCATTTCAAGTGAGACTTGTGGCTTTTAAAAGTTCAACTGCTCTAGTTTCTTGTTGTCATTTTTGCATAATTTTGTGAATTTTCTATAAGCTTCATAAGAGCTTGTCAAAATGGGACTAAGTGCCCTGTGCAGGGCATTGAGCCTGCACAGGGATTATGCAGTTCTTGCAAGGCTTGCACTGAGCTTATTAGAGCTTGTGAGAAGCTGTCCTTTGGCTTATACATAGTCACCAGGTCTAGTGTAGGTCCCTTCTTCGCTTTTGGTTTCAAATTATTCAAGTACTTATTTTCTTGTCCAAAGTAGGCCTCATATCTCGCTTAAAGAATAAGCTCAATTTCATCAAATCTTTGTAGATTGCAAATCGAGTTTTAAGCTTGTTGTTTTTGTTGCATTTTGGTTATTTTAGCTTATTGTAGCTTCCATATCAGTTTGGTGCTCTTTGGTGCTTCTTGGCTCATTCAAGTGCTTATTTCAATAAGCACTTGTGTGGCAGTTTCAAATTCCTCCACATAACCCCATGTTTTTCCATTTTTCCTAGCTTCCTAATATAATTTTAGAGTTTTCCTGAAATTTTCAGATTTTTCCTAGCTTGTTTGCTATTTTTCTTGATTTAAATTAGTTTTTAAGCATTTTTAAATAGCATTTAATACAAAAAATTAAGAAAAGTTTCAAAAAAATAATTTTCAATTTTATTAAGTTAAGATAAATATAAAAAGACAAAAATATTTTTCCAAATTTTTCTTAGTTAAATTTGTATTTTAGATAATTTAATTAGTTTTAATAGTTTTTAATTCCTAGAAAATCCAAAATATTCGTAAAAATATAAAATAGTTTTGAAAATTCTATTTTGTTATTTTAGATTTTTCCAAGTCTTAATTTTATTTTTCTAGCTTTATTTCCTATTTTCTTGTCTTTTAGGTAATTATTTAATATTTAAAATAGTTTTTAATTAATAATAATTAATTAAATAGTTGTAAAAATAATTTTCTTTTTCTAAATATTTTCTAGTATAATTAGGATTGTAAAAATGTATTTTTCATATCCGTAGGTATTTTCTTTCTTTATTCTTACGTTTTATTTCGTACGTTACGTAGTTTTTTTTATTTAAACGTACGTTTTAAATTTTAAACGTTCATCATTTTAAATATAGTGATAGCGTTTATTTAATATATTTTATCTTTTAATTTTCTTAATTTGTATTTAAGTCGCTTTTAATTTATAAACTTTTCAAGAGTGTAATATTCAATCCAAAACCTTTACCGATCACTATCCCAGTGATCATTCTACTATCTCGAATTAGTGTTTACACACCATTGAGTCTCCGTGGGACTAAACGACCCGAATTCATTGTATTCTCGATCTTCATTGCATTTGTGTTTTAAGCGGTTTAAGCATTACGGTCACCATTCACAAGTCGGGTCGGCTTGAGTGATTGCTTGACTGTTTCAGATGCATCGATCTCGAAGGCATGTTTTCTTACTTCCCATCTATCTCGGCTTTATGTCTTGATAGACATCTTTCTGACCACCGCCCCATTCTTCTCCAAGAAGTTTGAACTGATTTTGGCCCGACTCCTTTCCGTTTTTATCATTCGTGGTTTAAAAGGGATGGTTTTGATGATATGGTCGAACAAGCTTGGAATTCCTTTTCTTATTCGGACAGTAACAGGTTAATTCGGTTCAAGAAAAAGCTCCAAGAGTTGAAGATTATTATCTGACAGTGGATTAAGGATAAGAACTTGATTCAATCAGGTGCTGCCAGGTCTATTAAAGAGAAATTGATCAACATTGATAAAACTTTTGAGAGTGGAATCGTTTCTAATGAGATGCGGTTCAAAAGAATGGAGTTATCTCGGCAACTTCATGACCTTAAACAGATGGAAGCTACTGATTGGATTCAGAAATCGAAGATTAAATGGGCTATAGAGGGGGACGAAAATTCAAAATTCTTCCATGGTATTAACAAAAAGCGGTCTCAATTGTCTATCCGGGGAGTCCTTATCGATGGTCATTGGAAAACAGATCCGGAGGTGGTTAAAGATGCCTTCAAAGACAACTTCGCTAATCGTTTTAAGCAACCAGGTCAAGGTCGGTTTAAACTAAATTTTGAATTTCCTAATCGCCTTTCTAATGATCAAGCTGAGGATTGGATCGTTGTATTTCCAATAATGAAATTCGTCGTGCTGTTTGGGATTGTGGAGCGAATAGGTCTCCTGGTCCAGATGGATATACTTTTGAATTCTTTAGGAGATCCTGATTTTTGTTCGGCGGTCAATTGTTTTTTTGAAAGCGGTACCTTCCCGATGGGAAGTAATGCTTCTTTCATTGCTTTGATTCCAAAAGTTACGAATGCCAAACTTGTATAAGATTTTAGACCTATAAGCTTGATCGGGAGTGTTTATAAAGTTGTTACGAAGATCCTTGCTAATCGTTTGGCTACAGTTATCTCGGTTCTTGTTTCTGATACGCAATCAGCGTTTGTTGCTAATCGGCAAATTTTAGATGGGCCTTTCATTTTAAATGAGTTGCTCGCTTGGTGTAAACGAAAAAAGAAGCAAGCCATGATTTTCAAAGTTGATTTTGCTAAGGCATACGATTCTGTTAGATGGGATTATTTGTTGGACGTTTTACATGCTTTTGGTTTCGGTCCAAATTGGTGTAAGTGGATTCGAGGTACTTTTAGCTCTTCTATGGCTTCGGTCTTGATTAATGGTAGTCCTTCTTCGGAATTTCTTTTCTTTTGTGGCTTGAAACAAGGTGATCCTTTGGCGCCCTATTTATTTATTCTCATTATGGAATCCTTACACATTTCTTTCTCTAAGGCTCTAAGTGATGGCGTCTTTAAAGGGATTCAGATTAATGAGTCGATGGTTGTTTCTCATCATTTCTATGCTGACGATGCTATTTTCATCGGGGAATGGTCTGATTCTAACATGGGAAATATTGTTAAAATCCTTAGATGTTTTTTCCTTGCATCAGGGTTGAAAATAAACATCCAAAAGAGCCAAATTATGGGAGTTGGTGTGCATCAGAATCAAATCAGCCAGGCTGCTTCGCTTATTGGATGTTCGGTTATGCAAGATCCTTTTTGGTATCTTGGTGTGATGGTAGGTGACTGTATGTCTCGGCTTTCTACTTGGTCTGATACCGTTCATAAGTTACATCAGCGGTTGTCCAAGTGGAAAGTTAAAACGCTTTCTATTGGAGGTAGGTTAACCCTTTTGAAATCGGTTCTTGGAGCTTCCCCTCTTTACAATTTGTCCATCTTTAAAGTTCCAAAAGGTATTTTAAAGGAGATGGAAACGATCCGTAGTAACTTTTTTAAGGGAGCAGATAAATCAGATAGCAAGATTTCTTGGGTGGCTTGGGAGAAGGTTTTAACGTCTAAGAAAAATGGTGGCCTCGGAGTGTCCAGTTTTTATGCCTTGAACCGGGCTTTGCTTTTGAAATGGGTGTGGCGTTTCATATCCCAAGATGGGTCTTTATGGTATCGTGTTATTCAAGCCTTATATGGGTCCTCTTTTGATTCTCATTCAGTTCATTTTTCCTCTCTTTGGTGTTCTATTCTACGTGAAATGTATGCCTTAGTTCCTAAAGGTTTTAACTTTGTTTCCCATTGTAAGAAACAAATTGGTGATGAGAGTTGCTCTCGGTTTTGGCACGATCCTTGGACTTCTGATCAACCTCTTCGTACCATGTTCCCCCGTATCTTCGCTTTAGAGACAAATAAAGATTCTACGGTGGAGGCTAAGCTAAGATTTTTTTTCAGTTGAATCCTCCTTTCGTAGGCCGATTCGTGATGGTGCTGAGCGATGGCAATGGGATGAGTTATGTGCGATTTTAGATCTTGTCATTTTATCTCCCTCCAAAGATAGGTGGATTTGTGATCTTTCTGGTGATGGGGCTTTCCGTGTCAAAGAGGTTCGTTCTTTTTTAGACAACATCTTGCTTCCTTCTTCCGAGGTTTCTACTAGATGGGTGAATTTTATTCTGATTAAGATTAACATCTTTGCTTGGCGGGCTCGTCTCGATCGCCTCCCGACTAGAAGTAATCTTGTGCGTAGAGGAGTTGTTATGGATTCTGATCTTTGTCCGGTGTGTGGTTTGGTTACCGAAGATATTGCTCACGTTTTATTCAGGTGTGATTTGGCCGGGCTCATTTTTCGTAAGATATGTCGTTGGTGGGAGCTAGATTGACAAGTCTTGATGTCGTTTGAAGATTGGAATGATTGGTTTTCGGCTATTCGGATGTCGTCTAAGGTCCAATTGATGTTGGAAGGAGTTTGTTACGTTGCTTGGTGGCATATTTGGGTGTTTAGGAATCATCTCATCTTTGACGTGACTCCTCCGAGACGGTCCATGATTTTTGACGACATTGTTTCTCGTTCTTATTATTGGTGTGTCAATAGATGTAATGTTTCTTTTTCTTGGGAGACTTGGTTGAAAAACCCTAACTTGATCTCCTTGTAATGTCTTTTCTAGCATCTTGCTAGTTCAATAAAGCTGCCGTTCAAAAAAAAAAAAAATCAGCATGGTTCGGTTTGGAGCTTCGGTGTGGGTATTCGGTATTGTTTACCGATTTGGCATGGCCAAAATGTGAACGTTGGATTCCAACAAGTAATTTTTAAACTTTTTACTTTTATGATTGTATACTTTTAATAATTGATACTTTTTACTTTATAATTGTATACTTTTATTAATTTATACTTTTTATTTTTATAATTGTAGAACCGTATTCGTGAGAGTGGGTGTAGCGATGTTAACGTGATGACAAATGCCTTGGCCGATTACAAGAAGAAAACTGGCAAGTCGTTTAGTCATATTGATGCTTGGGATATTGTTAAGCAATAAGACAAATGGGTGGAACAACCAGATATAGCGCAAGGATCTTCTTCTCATTCGACAAACGAAAAAGTCGTCGGAATCCGCCCACCACGAGTCCGCAAGCAATGACAACAACACCGCAGCCCGAATCGAATGTCGACAACACTCCTATGCGGAAAAGAAAAGGCAAAAAGGCCGAAAGCGATTCGTCGACAATGCATAGTGTAGCTGCGAGCTTCGACACATACACATCAAATAAGACACAACTATTGCAGACGGCGGTGGCGACAAAAGTTGCAAAGAATGAAATGGCCG
This sequence comes from Chrysanthemum lavandulifolium, assembly GCA_022545495.1. NCBI lineage: Eukaryota > Viridiplantae > Streptophyta > Magnoliopsida > Asterales > Asteraceae > Chrysanthemum > Chrysanthemum lavandulifolium. The sequence goes on from CM040240.1 coordinate 73,751,785, forward strand.
AAAAGTTCTTGGCGACAAAAATCCGTATCCTTGAAGAAAAGCATATGTTTAGGGCGATGAAATTCTATAAGGAACCGCACGATAACATAACCGACCCAAATATACTAGCGTTCACTCTTGACAAAAAACGTGAGCTCGCGGCAAAATATGGATGGACTTGCGATTTTTAGATATATGTTTTGGTTCGTTGTTTTTATTAATGCGATTTAGTTGATGCAATTTTCTTTTAAGTATTAATAAAATATTATGTTTTTCTTAAATTGTTTAATATAATTATAAAAAAAATAGATGAGGTATGGGTTAGGCATGATTGCCACTAAAAATCTATTGTTAGGTATGAGATTGGTATGAGATGAGATGGAAGGATATTATTGGTGGGTGATTAGGCATGAAAAAAGTTGTTAGGCATGGTTGCCGCCACCCTTAGTTCTCACATATTTGATGTTAGAAAACAAGGAAATTTGGAATTAATAAATTTCAAAAAAAGGTGTAGATTGACGGGAACACTCTGACCCCATATGCCTTTTGGAATTAATAAATAGTTAGCCGGGAACTCGCACGTTGTTGTGACAACTACCCTGCAATTTAAATTATCTAGCGATCAAATGTTATGCCAAAATAGTTACGACTTCAACATCAACATTATCTTGCAAACATACATATTAAAGTAAAAATGTCATTGCAAAATGTGGTATAGTATAGCATACAAACAGATACGCCAACAATGAATATGCATATTGATTTACCAAGTAAAATATGGTTACAATTGTTTCATCTATTCAGTAGTATCTTTCATATTCTTTATAACAAGCTTCATCAAACCTTTAACAACATTGGTAGTGGTTTATATCCTATTTATAAAGTAATCACACCCTTATCATTATCAATAACGGACTCAAAGACGTCTTCGTTAACAATTTGCTCATTTTTTTTCTCTCTTTGTGTTTTACATAACAATTTCTATTTTGTTTTTTGCATTTTTATGTATGTGCATTACAGTGTTGTACAATGTGCATTACAGTGTTGTACAGTGTGGTGTATATATAAAAAAATGGTGTGAGTATCAACACCCAAATCAAAAGGTATGTTCTAATTAAATTATCTATATTTAGTGTTCTTAGATTATCTATCATCGTGTAATTTGAGGTTTGAAGCCCTAATTTCGAGCTTCAATTTGGGTGGTGTTAAACTGTAATACCCTAAATCTGGTTTCACATGTTTCACATTTTTATAACTAATTTGATTTTAACCTAAGTTTATATTATGATTAATAAATAATTAAAACTATAGAATATAAATATATACCCATTTTAATACTTAACCTAAAGTAATAAACTAAAAACCTTCCTAATTTAACCTTAAGTAACTTAAGATATTAAAATAATAATAATAATAATAATAATAAAAATAATAAAAAAAATAATCTTACTACAACACAAAAAAGGCACACCATCACCCCCTTTTGCTTCATACGATTTATCAGATAACAAGGAGATTGATGAGTTTCAAATACTCATCATTTTTACATAATCTAAACCGCAAAATCATCGAAAACACTCAAAACACATCAAAATGATCAAATTATCACAAATCAGTGTTTTATGTGTTTTAAATTCAAAAATATCAAAATCGATGAAAATGTATCAAGTTTGCAAAATTGGCGCTTTAGTCCCCGAGTTTTAAAAGTTGTCAAATCTAGTCCTCGAATTCAAAATGTGGAAATTTATCATTCAAGGTCCCTGAAGTATTCTAAGTTGTTTAAAATGATCCTTGAATGATTCTTTGGTCAATTGGCAAGAAAAGTCCCTAAACTTTGAAAAATTGCAAAAATAGTCCTTGGACCTTAAAAAATGAATTTTATGCAAAAAGGGTTCTTGTATTATCAAAGTTGGCAAATTTAGTCCTTGTGAGAAGTTTGGAAACATGGCACTTTCAGTCCTTGGAGATTGGTCAAATTACACTTTTGGTCCTTGTTTACTAAACCAAACCAAACGGACACAAATAATTATCTAAGGCCCAACTACTAGCCCAACCCAACTGTTTTTGACCCTTGGACCATGACCTCCAGTCCAAAACTCATTTCTGACCCCAGCCACATCCCAATTTGGACCCCCCCTTTGTTATTAAAGCTGTGGTCAGCGCAAGTCAAACCCACATAAGCGCGCCCTTAAACCAGAGTCACTGTAGACTCTTCTCTCCCAACACAGAAACATCAAAACCATGACTGGTTTTCCCTTTTTCAACTTTCCCCCCCATACCATGTCCCCTCCACATCATCTATACTCCAAAACTCTTAATTATCAAAACCAAATCCATTAATTGATAATACCTGCTTTGAAGAAATTTTGGCGCCAAAATTACATGTGTATGGTTCTGATTATTTCTAGTGATCCAAGGGCTCAAGAGTGGTGGGAAAGTCTCAGAGACACGTGGGAAGGATGAAAAGTCTATAAAGATGAAGTGGGATGCAATGTATCAACATATCTAGTGTAATTTTTACTTTTCATGTCGTTTTAAGTGTAATTTCCATTTTCAGTTTATATTTTAAGCTTAAAACTTTGTATTTCAAGTAATTATGTTATGATAAAGCTTTTGTGAACCTTAAATTCAAGTGCCAAGTTAAAATTCAGTTTATGCAAAATTTTATGTTTAAGCAAAATTTCATGTTGTATCAAATGTTGATTTCAGTTGTTTATCTGGACTAGAATAGAACACTTAAGCTCCTAGAAAGCTATTTCAAGCTTTTAGAAACTCTAAAACTCAATTTAGAAGAAAAATTAGAAAAATCACCAAAAATAGCAATTAAATACTTCAAAAATAAAAAATCACTTGAAAAGGGTGATCACAGCTGGAGCAAGGTACATAATGGATGGCCTTGGTTTAGAGCTCTGTGGAGAGCATTTAGGATTGGGTTTCAGATCTTAGTTCTCAGTTTGGAGCTTGGAAGCTATTGTAAGCATTTTTAAGTAATTCAGCATTTCACTGTTGTGGTTAATAAGTTGTTGTATTTTCTTGTTCTTTGTGTTCATTAGTAGTAGTTAAGTGTTTCTAGGTTTTAAAAACAGTAGCTTGTTCATTTAAATTTGTGTTTTAAGAAAATCTTAATTAGGCAGTCATAATAGCTCTTATCTCATTTCTTAGTTTTAAGTTGATATTACTGTGGATTCTAGCTTATTTAGTCCTAATTTATCATAATACAAAGTCTGAAGTCAAGTTTATAGTTTACAACTGTGATTTAGTTTGTAAATCTTCATAGCAGTCAAGCATAAGAGGGTGTTTGGTTTAGTGTGTTCAAAAGTCTTTGGTTCTTAGTTTTGTTGGAAACTTGTCTAACTAAGTCTAAACTACTCATATTAGTCAAGAAATCAAGTTCTTCTTAGCAAAAAGTCAAAAAATCACATGATCTTGGTTTAGTCAGTCCACTGTTGGATTTTTCAAAAGTTGGATCTTCATTTTGTGTTCAAAAGTTGTTAATAATGCTCTAGTTAGTCTCATTACATCTTAAAACAACATATTAAGTGCTTAGAATCAAATCAAAATTCAATTTGGTCAACCTTTTGGTTTCATCAAAAGTCGAAATTTGAATGGTCGTTTTTGAATAAAACTTGGAATTTCATTGTGGGTTCATTAATAGGATCTAGCTTATAAGCTCTTGGGGAATCAAAGTTTGGTTGGTGTAGAAAAATACAAAAATAATAGTTTTTAGTTTCTTAGCTTGTTTAGTGCTTATTTCACTGCTTATTGTGGACACCCTATTTCAAAAGCTGTCCTGTGCACAGAAACTGGTTCCATATTGAAAAGCTTGCACAAAGCTCATTACTTGTCCAAACCCTGTGTTCTTTGGTTCTTTGGAAAGCCAACTTGGTCATCTTGAGGGCCCAAGTCTTAGATTTCAGTTTGGAGCTTGTTTACTAGGGCTGCTAAGAGCTTGAAACTTGTCCCATTTCTGTCCCACAGTCAAGTGCTTATTTGCTTCTTTTTAGCTTAATCAGTGTGCTTCTTGGAATCTTTTAGCATCATTTCTGTTTATTAAGCTTGTTTAAAACCACTTTAAGCTTTTGTTTCATCTTTTAAGCTTGTTAGAGCTTATTTCACCCAAATAAGCCATTAAGGCAACTGTTGGGCTTATAAGCCACCAAATCTGCTTATTTGAGTCTTGTAAATTTTTTGTCTTTATTAAAGTTTCTTATTATTAGTATTTAAGTAGTTTTCAAAAATAAAAATCACAAAAACATCAATATAAAAATAGTGATAGCGTTTATTTAAGATTTTTTAGCTTTTTGATTTTTCTTTTCAACTTATTAATAAGCAAAGCTTGTTTTTATAGTTTTCTTAGGTTTCTGTCTTCATATAGGATTTTTAGAAAAAGTTTCAAATTTTTCTCTATCTTTTTAGTATTTATTATAATTTTAAATAGTTAATAAATAATAAATAATTAGTAATAAATAATTAAAAAGTCTAAAAAAATACATTTTCTGTTTTAAAATTAGTTTTATCATATTTTAGATTTTTTAAAGTTAAAATTTTATTTTTCCAAGTTTATTTTCTATTTTCTAGTATTTAAGTGTATTTTAAATAGTTATTAATTAGTAATAATTAGATAAAAGTGTGAAAATATATTTTTAGTTTTAAAATTAGTTTTATAGTATTTTAGATTTTCCGAATCATAAGTTTATTTTTCTAGCCTTATTTTGTATTTTCTTTCATTTTAGTATTTATTAAATAGTTAAAATAGTTTTTAATTAATAGTAATTAATTAAATAGTGTTAAAAATTATTTTCTTTTCTAATAATTTTCTTTTATTTTAGGATTCCAAAATGTCATTTTATATTTTTAGGTCTTTTATTTCGAGTTTTCACTTTTTATTTTGTGTGTATCGTAGTTTTAAAACTTGCGTTTACGTTTCTTTGATCCGTTGTTGTGCTTTCCAATTCGTGTCCAATTCCATTCCAAATCAATCATTAGTGTAATTTCTAATCATAACCTTTACAGATCACTATCCTTAGTGATCATTCTATCTTCTGAGTTTGTTTAACACACCATTGAGTCTCCTTGGGACTAAACGACCCGGGAATCCCCTGTATTCTCTGATCTTCATTGCATTTGCGTCTGAGCTGTTTTAAGTCTTTTTGACTTGACGGTTTAGTCCCAATCAGAGATCAAGGAATGAAACACAAGAATATCCTCCCAATAATTGAAGATATGTGTTCTCTATTCTTGCATAATAAACCACACGTATTTCCCTCTCTTGAAACACAACATATTCGGCCTCACCCATCCTCCTCTTAACCGAACTCCAAACTAACCTCAAACTTATTTGTGTTCTCTCTCAAGTTCAAGAACAAGAAGAAAAGGTGTTGAAGATTGGTGGTGATTCGTGCTTCATTCCTTGATTTCTTTGATTCGAGGTACTCGTAGTTCCTTTTGTTTCTCTCATTCATACGACACATACACATAAGAATACACTAGAAGTCATATTGGAATCATGAAAACATGTTTGTTATAATCATGATTGTGATTACTTGTTTAGTTAATAAGAATCACATGTCACATGAAATCATAAAACTTGTTATATGTATGTCGAATGCTTGTTTCTCTTCTCTATTGGATCAACCCTAATATATGTTAATTTAAACCCTAAACATGATCATTAATATGTATTTAATGTGGCCTAAGAATATGGAGAAACCTAGTGTATTTTATCATTGGATTGGAAAGGTTAGGGTTTTCAAGTCTATGATTTTATGTGATGAATTGCTACATGTTTTGCCTCGTTATCTAGATGACTTGATGTATATTGTGCGTGTGTCGATTTAAAGCGGTTAAAACATGTGTAATATATGTCCTAAAGTGTTTATAAACTTGCATATTAATCGAATTTGAAGGGATAAAGAATTGAGTTTGTTTTCGTCTCCTTTGCATGGTATCCGATTTTGGGTCGATTGAGCGGGGTCTAAATTAATGATACCAACGTGTTTTTGTGTGATTATTGAGTCTAAACATAAGTTATTTCATTTTAATTTTTGAATATATATGTTTTGTGGTAATTGGAGGTCGGGAAGGTAGTCTTTTTATTTTTAGAAGATTAGTTGTCAAATCTGAGAAACTGAGTCTGAAAAGCAGTTGGTGTTTTTGATTTTTAGTTTTCAAACTATAAGGTGTTAAGAGCTCTAACTTGACATGGATGATGTTTAAGATGTATGTAACTTCCATGGATTTTTATGAAGGGTATAAATGGGTTAAATAAATGCAAAATTTCGGGTATAACTGCAGTGCACTTTTTGGACAGGTTTCGGAAAACGATTTTGAAATGGTACTTTCACTTAGAAATAAAATCTGCAAAAATTTAGGGAAGTGCTTAACATATTTGGGAGGCTCATATAAAAATCTTAGAGCATTAGGAGCTTATTTGATAGGTCTTAAAAATTACAAGAAAAGGGACGGATTGTGTAAATTTGGGTGTGGTGATTTGGTTTCTTAAACTTGCATGTTGTTCTTTTCTCTTAATGTGTGGTATTTAATCTTTTGAAATACATGTTTGGCATGCTAAGGTTTAGGGTAAAGGGTACCTCGTTATGGGTTACGTCTCGAGAGTTAATATGGATGTATGTTTGTTCCAAGATTGACTTTATGTTTGTATCAAGACATGTTTTGTGGAATGTATGGAATCGAATTAGGGGTATGTGTATGTATGATCCGAGCATGTGTTGACCTAATCTAAATTCGATAATATACTTAATCTAAACTCGGTAATTCCTTAATTCAATTAGGTCTAAATCAATATTCCGAAAATCCTTAAAACCTAATTTCACTTGTGAAATAGAAAACCCTAATAACTATAAGTAACAATTATGACTTATAAAATGGACTTGTATATAATATATGATTATAATTCATGTAGATTCGGCGAAGAATGAGTGGTCCATTTTCCTTGTGTTCTTTTCCTCATTTGTTTTCATTTCGCTAAGGTACAGATGTTCTATCCTTTCAGTAAGGATTCCTCGTGACTATTGATCCTTGACTTTTACTATTGATTCCTGAGTTTGCTATTCTGATTCATGATCCATATTTGATTATTATACATTTGCTATTCTTTGATATGATTCATTTCAGTTTGATATTATCTTGGTTCGACAATTAGAAAATTGTCCCTTATGCTTTATTTATATCATTTGTTATATTCTATTGCCCAATGTACTAACTAGCCATGGAGGTACCATGGCCATGTCGTTGAGGCACCATGCACACGAAGCTATTTGTGGAGGTATGTATTTGTCCACGGCGTTCTCATTTGTTTATTGCGCACTTGGCCATTTTGATACGCATGTATACTTGTCAATGCACATGTGTGTATTAGGTATAACTTTTGTCGGGAAATCTACTAAATAAGAATTCTGCTGAAGATATTCTTCGGATTACGGAAGTCTTGGATTCTGTGAAGAAGTGTTTCTGAAGTAGTAAAGCTGCGTAGTTTGTTTCGGATATAGATATTCCGCGTGTTTTATAATTAGTTAGGATATGCATGAGCTTTATTAGGAAGTGATAATGTATATCTTCTTTAGTTTTATGATTATACATTTCTTGTGAAACGTTTTAGGGTTCCTTGTCTATAAAAGGAACACATTAGTATGTATGATGTACGGGTTTGGAAAAACAAAGTTTTAGTATTATTCAAAGATCCATAGAGGATCAAAGTATTCTTAGTTATCTGTGTTGTTACTTGTGTTTGATTTCCGCTTTAGAATACAAGTAATAGAGACTTTCTATTAGTGTGTTTGTGATTAAATAAACATTACTAATGATTCACGAGCGCTCAAAGATCTATCAAGGTCTGAGGTTCATCAAGTGGTATCAGAGCCTCGAGAGATGCTAAGGACATATGGATGGCAATCAAGGCTAGGTTTGGTGGGAATGAGGAGTCAAAGAGGATGAGGAAATCAATGCTGAAACAACAGTTTCAAGAATTCCAAATCTCTGAGGAAGAAGGAATCCACAAAGGATATGACAGGTTCCACAGGATTTTGAGTCAATTGAATCAGATGAAGGCCAAGCCAGACAATGAGGATTGCAATTCAAAGTTCTTATGATCTTTACCTCCATCTTGGTTGCAAGTAAGCATTGCACTCAAAGCAAAAGGTAGGCTAGATCTGGTCACTTTTGATGATCTCTACAACAGACTTAAAACTCTTGAGCCTGATGTCAAAAGTCCCTTTCATTCATCTACTCCCACTCACTTATCTTTTGTTAGCACCTCCTCACATAAGATGACCTATGCTCCAAGCCTAACTTCCTCAGCATCATCATCCTACATCATCACTACATCAAATCCCAAATCCAGTGGTGTATTGGAAGATGTAATTCACTCTTTTGTTGTTGATTATGACAATCAACAGCAACTAGCATTTGAGGATTTTGAACAGGTGGATCCACTTGATATGGAAGAGATGAACTTGAAGTGGCAACTGGCCATGCTCTCAATGAACATCAAGAAGTTTGAGAGTAAGTGCGGGAGAAAAATTGGTTTCGTGGAAGAGATTGACAAGATTTGAGGAAGGGCGTCAAGTGCTATACTTGTGGTCGGATGGGTCACTTCTCAAGAGAATGCAAGGATAGGAAGGTGGTGATGAAGTTAGGTATTCTACCTATCAATGAGAATCAAATGGATGCTGGAACTACCAAAGATGGATCCTCCGGCTTTGGTTACCTTTGGATGATCATGTCAACTGGAAGGTGCATGATCACGAGAATGATGAAGTTTACGGTTACGGCGAGTGGATTCTTTGGCATCTTTGTACTCTGAGGAGGATCTCGCACAATCAAGTTGCCTTAATGGGCATCTCGGTACATAATTGTGTTTTGGTTGTAGTGAAAGATATAATGAACTTAAGGAAGCTTATGATGAATTGAAACCTAAATATAATGAATGTTATGTTGAAGTTTAGGCTTACAAAAGGCTTTAAAAGCGTAGAAAGACAAAAATTTGGTTTCAAAAGAATCAACTTGCTTATGATGAAAAGATAAGGGTGTTAGAAAGTAATTTGGAATGTACTAAAATTGATTTAAAACATCTTGAGAAAGAAAAAGTCGATGTAGTTTGAAAACCAAGTCTTTGAAAGAGAAACTAGATGAGAAGTAGCTAGACATAAAGAATGGTTAGTGTCGGTGACAAAGTAGCTAGATTTCTCTATGGTAGTCAATCTGTAAACTCGGACTAGGTTTAGGTTTTAAGAAGTATGTTGGCTTAGAAGCTAGGCGATATCGTAAATCCACACCACCCAGGATTAGCTAATTATGTTAAAGAAGGAGACTTACATCTTGTACACGGACCTATTAGGGAGAACATATGCCCTGTGACCTTGACATCACTATAGACTTTGATGGATCACACCATCTTTATGGCAAAAGTCAAGAGACTTGCGGACCTAATACTAAATCTCGACTTTGTCTCTTGTTCAGCAAAGTGACAAGTCCTCGACCAGTGGTCTACTACATATACAGCTTATGATTCAAGTGAAAAGTCGGACCTTCCAAGACCTCACCCAAGCCTACACCCAAGACTCCCTACAAGCACTGTTAGAGTTCTCTTGAGGAATCCTTCCAAGACAGGTTTCCTCTGAAAACTTGTCTTTTAATTCTTTGCAAAACAATGTCTTTAATTCTGTTAATGTTTGTGGTTTGAATGCTTTTGCTTGTGATGAAACTTCTTTCATTCTGAATAAATCTTCTAAAAATAAGACATGTTTTGTTTGTGGAAGTAAATTTCATTTGATTAAGGATTGTAATTTTCATGAGCAAAGAATGAGTGTATGTGCCAGTCAAAAGAAATCTCGACCAATGTGGGAAAATGTTAATGATATACCATCTTTTGTTCCACAAGCAACTTATAAACATAATTCTGCTGATAAACAATTTTCAAAATGGAGCAGATCTGTTGCTAGACCATGTGTGAGACCAACTAGTTCATATTTTCAAAATGGTTATTGGCCTGGATGTCTTGACTCAATGTATGTTGGCAAGGGATATAGGGATACTACTATGAAGCCCTCAGCATGTTGTTCTTGGACTCAAAAGGGACCTAATTTTCAATGGAGGCCCAGGAAGAATGGTTGATCTTATACATCTACATGGCCTAAATCTTATGATCCACAAGGCAGGCTCAAGTCAGTGATGACTTGAGTCTCCATAGTGTACTAATATTGTGTATGTATTTTTTGTTGTTGTTGTAGGATCATCCTCTGTAGAGTAAAGATGTCGGTATTGTAGATAGTGGTTGTTCCAGAAGCATCTCATGAAACAAAGAGAAGATGCATGATTTTGTACCCATAGTGGGAGGAGGTAATGTGACTTTTGGTGGAGGAGATGGTAGAATCACTGGGAAAGGCACCATCAGAACACCTCAGTTAGATTTTGAGAATGTACTATGTAAAGGAACTGCAACATTTCAACTTGTTCTCAATATCACAAATTTGTGACACCAAGCACAAAGTACTCTTCTCTGAGGATGAATGTCTTGTGCTCTATAAAGACTTCAAACTTCCAGAAGATACATCCATTCTGCTGCGAGTTCCCAGAAACCATAATTTATACACATTCAATTTGAATGATGTTCAACCAGAAGGTGACCTCACATGTTTGGTGGCTAAAGCATCCCTGGATGAGTCTACAAAATGGCATAGAAGGATGGCTCATGTGAATTTCAAGACCATTAACAAGCTTTCTAAACTTGGTCTAGTTGAAGGACTTCCTTCCAAAGTCTTCACCAATGAACACAATTGTGTTGCTTGCAACAAAAGAAAGCAACACAGAGCCTCATACAAAGCCATTAAATTGTGAGCACTATCTCGGAACCTCTTGATTCTTTGCATATGGATCTCTTTGGTCCAACCCAAATTAGAAGTATTGATCACAAATATTTTTCACGGTAATCATGATGGCTATAGCAGGTTTTGTTGGGTATTCTTTTGAAAAGCGAAAGATGAAACATCTCGATTTTAAAGAGTTCATTACCCTTGTTGAAAACCGACTAAACAAAAAGGTTAAAGGTATTAGGTGTGATAATGGGACGAGTTTAAAAATCTTGTATTAATCGAACTCTGTAAGTCTAAAGGGATAAAAGGGACTATAGAAATCCAAGAACTCCACAACAAAATGAGGTTCTTTGAAAGAAAGAATAGGACCTTAATAGAAGCGACAAGGTCCATGCTTGCAGACTCTAAATTACCTACTATGTTACGGATCAAGCCACAAGCCTTGCTTGTTATGTTTTGAACAGGGTATCAATTACTAGACCTCATTTCAAGACACCTTATGAACTTCTCACTGCGAAAGTTCCTGATATTCATTATCTCAAACCTTTTGGATGTCAAGTGACCATTTTGAACACAAGTGATCCTCTGGGAAAATTCGATGAGAAAGCTGATGAGGGGTATATTGTGGGTTATTCAGCTCATAGTAAGGCTTATAGGGTATATAATTTAAATGCTAAAAAGATTGAGGAGACACTTAACCTGAGATACCTAGAAGATAAGCCTAATGTTCAGGGTCAAGGTCATGTTTGGTCCTTTGACTGGATTATAGCGATTACTTAGGTTATACGGATATGTTGCTAACTAATCTGCTTTGGTACACAAGAGTCTCCCACTGACAATGCCGGTTCCCTGGATGATGACTCAGATAGTGAGTCGAGCATGATGAACAACCAATTCTTGTTCCTTCCTTCTCTCCTAACCATTTTGCGGTGATAATTCTAAAGTAACCCGATGAGCATGAAGATGAGTCACACTATGCAGAGGACCTTGCTAGACTCAAGAAGCAAGAGCATGCAGCCAATCTAGAAGCTAAGAGGCTTGGTGTGGAGTTTGCAAGAGATGCTGAGGCACTAATCAGACAATCAGCACAAGCAGTCAGTGGAAACCATAATTCTCCTGACGGTTCTCCTGTTTCTCCTGACATCATCAAATCTGCTGATAGCCCTGCGGCATCTACTCCCAGCTCTACTAGTGTGTCCATAGACTTTGAAGAACCATATACACGATTTCCAAGTCCTTCAGATCTTGGTAATCATCAACCCAAAGCTGGAATCTTCACCTCACCTTCCTATGACAGTGATTTTGAACCAAATGTGAACAATCTTGACACCACAATTGAAGTCAACCCCACTGCTACAAAAAGGATCAACATTGTTCATCCTCAATCAAATGTTATTGGTGATCCTCAAGCACCTGTTCGAACTAGAAGTACTGTGACAAGTTCGAAGTATGGTCAAGTTGCTTTTCTTTCTTATGTCTCAAACCAGCAAAGGAACAATCACACAGACTTTAAGCATTGTCTGCTTGCTTTTTCTCAAGTGGAACCAACGGTGTTTTCGGCTCTTGAAGATTCAAGGCGGCATGAAGCAATGCAAGATGAGATGCAACAATTTAAGAATCGGCGAGTTTGGATCTTGGTACCACTACGATGGGAAGATTGCAATTGGGACAAAATGGATCTTGAAGAATAAAAGAGATGCAAGGGGTATTGTGGTCAAAAACAAAGTACGATTAGTGGCTCAGGGGTTCAGGCAAGAGGAAGGCATTGATTATGATGAAGTTTTTGCACATGTAGCTCGAGTTGAGGCCATTCGAATCTTCTTGGCCTATGCATCTTATATGGGGTTCATGGTTTATCAAATGGATATGAAAGGTGCTTTTCTGTATGGTGAGATTGAAGAAGAAGTATATGTCACTCAACTCAAAGGCTTTGAAGACCCAGATAATCCAAAGCATGTATACAAGGTTGTTAAAGCTCTCTATGGACTACATCAGGCACCAAGAGCATGATATGCTGGGCTATCTGCATTTCTGCTGAAGCATGGTTACAGAAGAGGTGCCATTGATAAAACACTCTTCCTAAAGAAGAATAACAGAGACATCATTCTTGTGCAAGTTTATGTGGATGACATTATCTTTGGTTCCACTAAAGAAGCTTGGTGCATGGAGTTTGAGGAGTTGATGAAGGAGAGTTTCGAGATGAGTGCTATGGGGAGCTTACATTCTTTTGGGTCTACAAGTTAGCGAAACGATGGTATTTTTATCGGTCGGGATAAATATGTGAGAGACATTTTGAAGAAGTTTGATGTGGAAAATGTCGAGCGCCACTACACCTTATGAAGCTCAAAACCAAAGAACAATTTTGAACCAGATCCTGCTGTGAATGTTCACTTATACTGAGATCCATGATTGGTTCATTAATGTATTTAATGACTTCTAGGCGGACATTACCTTTCTTTGTGAGTGCTTGTTCTAGACATCGTGTCACCCCACTTACTTCCAACTTGAATGCGGTAAAAGATCTTCAAGTACTTAAAAGGCCAACCCAATTTAGGTCTTTGGTACCCAAAGAGTCTCCTTTTATCTTTGGAAGCATATAGTGATAGTGATTATCTTTGGTGCGAATCGGATAGAGATCTACAACCGGAGGTTTCTAATTTCTTGAAGAAGATTGATTTCTTGGCAATGCAAGAAACAAACTATTGTGGCTACCTTATCTCTTCAAGCGAGTATGTTCTTCACTGCTAATTGTTGTGGTCGGTACTATGGATACAAAATCAATTCTTTGGATTATGGGTTTAATTTCATGAACACCACAATCTTTATTGATAATCAAAGTACCATATGCATAGTTAAAAATCCAGTTTTTCATAATAGAACTAAGCATATTGAGATCAGGCATCATTTTATAAGAGATGCATATGAAAAACATTTGATAAAGGTGATTAAGATTCACACAGATGATAATGTGGCAGATTTATTGACTAAAGCTTTTGATGGACACAGGTTTCAACACCTAGTTGTCCATATTGGGATGCTTAACCCTTAACTGCTAGGTTTGAGGGGAGGCATAAGCCTCAGGGGAGGCATATGTCTCAGGGGAATACCATATTATCTTGTATCATTTCTGTCTTTGTTTATTTGTAATTCTTTCTTTCTTTGTTTAATTATTCTTAGTTAAAAAAAAATTCTTTGTATCTTGATTTTGTTGTATATAACTTTTGATGGTTATCAACTCACCGGATGTGACTTGTGTACATCAAAGAGTTGGCTAGTCCAAAGTGCGGCTTTGGTAAAGACACATCAAATCTGATGATAGTCGTAATGGTTTGCTCAAAATCATAGGGTGCAACTAACCCATGCTTACTTGTCGAGGGTTGTATGGTCATCAATTCACCATGGCTTATTCCTTTTGGAATCCAAGAATTGGCTAGCCACAAGTATATGGCTTGTGGTAAAGGCGAGAATACCATATTGGGTTATCAATACACCAAAGGTGATTCTTTCCCCTAAGAATTGACTAGTCCTGAGCAAACGGATACAGGTAAAGACATTTCAAATCCGTTTATAGTTGTTGATTTGCTAAAAATCGATGGTTATCAGTGTACCATAGTTTTCGAACTTAAACATTTGGCTACTCCAGTAGTAATGGCTATTGGTAACACGATGAACCTCATACCTTGATAGATCTTTGAGCGCTCGTGAATCGTTAGTAATGTTTATGTAATCACAAACACACTAATAGAAAGTCTCTATTACTTGTATTCTAAAGCGGAAATCAAACACAAGTAACAACACAGATAACTAAGAATACTTTGATCCTCTATGGATCTTTGAATAATACTAAAACTTTGTTTTTCCAAACCCGTACATCATACATACTAATGTGTTCCTTTTATAGACAAGGAACCCTAAACCGTTTCACAAGAAACGTATAATCATAAAACTAAAGAAGATATACATTATCACTTCCTAATAAAGCTCATGCATATCCTAACTAATTATAAAATATGCGGAATATCTATATCATGAGAAACAAAATCTGTGACTTTACTACTTCGCGAAACACTTCTTTCGAGAATCCGACTTCTTGAGAATCCATCAATGATATCTTCAGTTGAGAATTCTTATTTAGTATAATTCCCAACAACTTTATTTTGTAGGGAGCGTATGGATGCATCCTAAGTACCGAGTTCAGATTTGATATATGTGTATGTAATACACTTTTTGGACATTATTACTCCATTTGCTATGATTTGTTATGATATGATATACATATATGTTTGATTGTTTTGGTCTATTCATGTATCATGCTTGGACACTTGGAAATTCCTTGACAACTCCTTGATTTCATATTCATTTCTTATTTCATATGACATCTTGTTTCCATAGGTTTTCATGGATTCATTTCACTTATTCGTTTATGACATCTTTGTTCAGTAGTTTCTTATGATCCATTTCGTATACTCATCCATGTTTAGTTATCCATTTGTTATATCTTTTCACTAGGTGTTTTAAGCTCAACCGCATTTTCTTTTCTTTGCGTCAGGTATTAAATGGGATGCTGGGATTGAGTGAAGAGAGTAGGAGCTCTTAATTTGGATTTAGTTTAAGACTTTTGTATTTTGTTATTTATTTTCTTTTCAGACATGTTTGGATTGTATTTCCTTTGAAAGTCTTTTGTTACATGACTTAGTGTTTTATTTATTAAGACTTTCGCTTGCGTTTATATGTTCTGATTGACGCCATAAGTGTGACATTGACCCATTCTCGGATGGGGGTGTTACATAAACAAACTAAATAGGCTGCTGCATAATTAAACGTATGTTTTTTTCTTAAAGATTTTGGGTGTTGTTGCTTTGTGTGCTTATGAGCGTATAAAGTTCTTAATCTCAAATGAATAAGATCGTAAGCCTGACAAAAAATCTTAATTATGACCTTATTTAGGTTTTGAAGTGAGATGTTTGGGTACTATGAACAGTTTATTGTGTTATAAGAATGAAATAAGCTACGTTTAAGACTTAAGAGGGTGTTTGGGATTTTATTCTACTAGGGGGTGCTTGTTTTAGCTTATTTTTGACCTTATGAGATTATTTGGTTTGGTTTGGTTTATATGTCATAGGCTCATATTTTTTGGCTTTTGAACTTATTATGACTTTAGAGTTTAGGGGTGTTTGTCTAACTTATTTTAATGGCTTATAATCTTATTGAAAACTTGATAAGCTCAATTTTTTGTGGGCTTATAAGTTTATCCACTTGATAAAATGGTTAATGCACCAGTTATTGAGGAGTTTATAGTTTGAGCTAATGTTTGGATTAGCTTATTTACCTGGCTCATGAGCTTATTTGCTTCAAGAGGTTTGGATAAAAGTTTTTTATTCGAATGTGTGATAAGGTTTGGATGAAAGTTTTTTGTTGGATTATGAGAACTTTTGGTATGAAAGATTGTTTTTAAGTGCTTTAGTGGTGCTTATAAAATTACGATAGCAACCTTTATCTTTTCTGTAAGATACTTGAAATCATAACATATGGTCGATTGTGTGGATTGGCAGATTTTAGAGAGAGAGAGAGAGAGGAATGGGAGTTCTAGAGAAAGAAAGTGAAAGAGAAATGAAAGTTGTATTAGAAGCTCCAACCCTTCCCCATGGTGGGAAAGGGTTTATATACTCTTACAATAAACACTCTCCTGCTGGCTATGGATCGGGTGTACAGTCCTCCTCCATGGTGTCACTTTAACTTAATGTATACTAACAAGACTATGACCTAACTAGTGTTAGTTGATACTCGGGGTGACCGCGGGTTGATCGAGTGTAAGCTCCCGGAAAATTTCAATGTACTTAACGTTTTAATCAAGAATTGATCACGATCTATTTCATCATGAAATTTTCTGAACATCACCTTTGCATATCATTTGGCATATGCATGATCAACGCAGCTCGAGCGTTCATAAATATACCGTTGTGATCTAAATAAATTTCCCCACTATCCTGATAATTCTAAAATACGTAATGAATACGTAAAAATTTGTAAAAATTACGAATTCAATTATAATAAAAATTTATAAAATTCGTATTGGGCCTCGGAACACATTGGACTTTTCACCACTCGGACCCGACACATAAATGGGCCTCGTAACCGGACCCAAAGCTACACCATTTTCTTGTTGGGCCTTGGCTTAGCTCACGCATCACAAAGGGAGCCCAACTTCCCATCTTTCCTTATTGATGGGCCTCGTTAAACGGATCAAAACCCCAAGCCCAAGTTTTAGAGCTAGTAAATGATTTTTTCTTTGTGCTTCTTTCTGTGGAACCGAACAAGCAAACAAGAAAGGAACCAAGCTAGAAATCAAAACACAAAGCAAATAAATATTTACTCTATTTGATCACATGTTGTCGTGTAGGAGTGAGCAAGAAGAGACCAACACCATACTTTGGCCACCCTAGCATTATTATTATAATACCTAAACATTTGACTAATCCTTTGACTTGATTAACCTTTGGATAACATGTTCCCTAAACAAGAACTTGGATTTTACTAGACATTGCATGCCTCAAGTCTTGGCGCCATCAACCCCACGCCAAGGAACATTCACACAAACATGGACAAACTCAATAAAACATGTGACTATAAGCCTAGAATTAGGAAGACTACAAGTAAAATATTAAGAAGGCCATGCTCATCCTCTCTTTATAACCTCCTCAACACTTAGCAAAAATCTCACAAGATAGCTCACAACAACTCTCAAACTTCAAACACACTCTCCACTTAAACACATACAACTCACAAACCCTCATACCTTTGCATTACAAATCGTCGCTGTGGTAACATCGAAGGAAAGAAGAAAGAAATCATAAGGGTACTAGTAATCGGGTAATATTATAAGGAGAACACGGGTCTCATGCTCGAGCCACATTCTCATTGTTTCTTCCCACTCTTGACGAGTGTTGTAAGTTTCTTAAAACCTAGTCAATTTCTTTACCATTTGTCACTTTAGTATATGTGTAGCACTCGTTAGATAATTAAAACGCACCAAATGACTAGCAAATCTTTATGAACACGCGTGTGCAATAGAAAGAGTACTACATTCGTGACATATAGTCACTTAAACACAAAACACGACACTAATGATCAACCTAGAGACCATACGGGACTTCTCGCCCTCGCTCACTATAAAACTCACGAACCTAAACGGGCCTAAAGCCCAACTGTCGAGCCCAATAAGCCCAAACTGAGTCCAATAAAGGTCTAGCCCGGCCCAATAGAATGGAAATAAGTCAATAAGCACTAAGTATAAGCTATAAATAAGTTATGAATGTTTTGCAAAGTTTTCGTGAATAAAAGCTATGTTTAGGACTCGATTTGCAAAATGTAACAAGCTTGGGTTAAAACTGTAACCTTTAAAGAGTATAAAGGGTCATTTATAAGTTGAACAAGTATTTTATGAAAGTCTAGGGGCTGAAAAGGTCAATGTCGAAAGTACAAGGGTAGCATGCACGTGTGCATGTGCACATGGAAAACTACAAGGATCGAATATGTAATTAACTCAAACTAGTATTAATATAAGTTTTGGGTTAAATGTGACAAGTGTGAAAAGTAAAGGTTTAAAGCGTATAAACATAACTCGGAGGGCTGTTTTTGTAAATTCAATTTTACCAAGGGTTAAAGATGTCATTTTGAAAGTTTGAGTATAAAATATAATTCGGGTGAAAAGTGTCATTTTCTAAAAGTATAGGACTAAACTTGTACTTTTGTAACTCGAGGGTAAAAGTGTAAATTCGGAAAAGTTTAGCAAAAATTATAAACCCATAATAACTCGTAAAACGAGTATCTTGATCATATGAGTATTTTATTTTCGGATAACGGTAAATGTATTACTTATATATATATATTATAAGATTATAATTATATATATATCAAGTCCGATAAAACACACGGGAATTTATTTCAACACGTTAAAATACTCAACAAATCTATTAAGATCACAACGGGGAATATTTCACTTATGCGTAAGTGAGGATCACTAATTAAGGCAATGTAGCATGAAAATTAACTTAAAACGTTAATCACGATCGCACACTATTGGATCGACAATCCAATGATCTATTGAATAAGAATATTCAATGCTCTATTATTTTGGTCGCGAACCAAAATGCTCATTATCGAGACTCGCCATCTCATCATTTTAGGTTTCGAGTTGGAACCTCCGCTACATTGTGGTTGATCTATTTTTGCGTGTGCATTATCATCAAGGTGAGTTCATAGCCTCGCTTTTACTTTATTTTTATAAACCCCATGAGGAGATACATGCTCTAAACTAGAACACAAGGGTTTTCATAAATGCTTGATCTTTTTGATTATTGGTACCGCCTAAGTTGTTAGCCACAAGTCCCCGATCATGAACCATTAGTCACCGCGAGTGAGCGTAGATATCGTGAATAGTACTATGGGGAATAACGAACCCGCTTCGGTTATAGAGAAATAACCGGGCGCACCATATCGAATTTCTTTAGGTAATTGGCTATTACCTCCTTTGGGGCATATTTACGCACACCGGTAATTCGGTGTATGCGGTTGAGTCTTGGTTTCATGAGCTTAGCGCATAATAATCATGATATTTTCTTATGATATTGTTAGTTTACAATGATCATGATCTTATACTTGTGTTCAACTTATTTTAAACCTATGGATTTCACTCAACATTTTGTTGACCTTTTAAGCATGTTATCTCGTGAAATCGGTGAAGAATATGACCAAGGTGCGGAACGGGGCATGGCAAGGCTTATCTGGTGGTGTAAAACATAAAAGTTATCATTTCTTTCAAACTCATGATCTTTCTTTTGGGGAAAAACACTTGATCTATTTACAATATTTTGTAACAAACTATGAGTTTTCGATGAATGATAACTATTTTAATAAAACGTCTCTTTCGAGTCGTTTTCTATAATTATTGACTATGATCTCCATTCAAGTAACACCCGAATTAGTCTTCCGCTGTCATTAAGATTTTCGGGGGTGTTACATCGAGTCTTTAATATGGATTTTCGTAATCCTAACAATCTCCCCTTAAGGGAGGTCAATCTGGAAATTACAATTTGAATTCTAGCACTCTATTACATGCATTTAATTTCCTAGCTCGTATTCTTTGATTCTTCAAAGTTTGCAATCTTTGTACTTTCAGTAGTGATCTTTAAATGTTCCTTTGGCTTGGGTGATCTTTGAGCTTTCTTTGAGATCATCAGCCACCGTTAATCTCTAAGTCATCCTTTGTAGAATCGCCTCCATGTGATGTTGTGACCTTCGGACCGACATGCTTACACTTTTCTGGATCATGATATTTTTGCATCAGAGTTGCGGAAGCAGTGTTGTACGTCTTTCAGTTATCATGATTTCTTTGATTGTGAGTGTGAAGTGCGAGCATGTGGTTATGACTTGACATCTTATTGGCCATCAGCTGCAACCGTTGGGAGTTCCTGCAAACAACAGTTAGCAATAAACAAGCGAAAGTGTCTTTGCTCACTTTCTTTGAATAGGTTTCAAGAACCATGGTTCCTGTTGATCGATATAAATGCTGTGATCGGGTAGAATTCGAAGAATCTCCTTGTGAGGTTTCGCATTTGTACTAGCCGTTCTCAAACCGGAGCATCTCAAAGTAGACAACACGGGTGAGTGAACTAGCAAATTGGGATTCAGCGATTGATGAGAAATTGATTTGAAAAATAATCGTGTATCGCTGAATAAATAGTTTTTGCAATACGACGAAAGTTTTATGAGCAAAATCAAGTTTCAATCATAAATAATTTTGCTTGAAAATTTATGCTCAGTCGATGTGCTTGAAAACAATTGTTGATCACATCGAAGGGTTTTCCAAAAGCATACGTCAATTCCTTGAACAAGGTTGATTCAAATGCGAATCACCCCATCGGTGTTTTCCAGTTGTCACAAGTTTGATCCATGAGGGATCTCCTACATTTTCTTTCTTTTCACGGTGTATGAAACAACAAGCATATTGAAAATGTGTCCTAATGAGATTTATGAATGATCTCTTGGCTCTAGACTCAATAGTGCACTTTGGTTTTCCTATGCGGAGACTAAGGAGAGGGTCTCCTGCTTCAATATCAACCATCTCTAAGAGATAAGTCGATAGATTACATCGGTTCCCCGTGAGAATGAAACAAGTCCTTTTAAGAGAACTTGAGTGGCTAGAAGGTTTAGTGCAATGCGTCACTGGGTTCTAGTGATGAAGAAGGATTTCCATCTTTATTGTGAATACTTTACGTATCACTCGGATGTTATGGCAATACCACAAGGATAATGCGTAGAACTCTTAATGTGTATTTTCTTACTTTTCACGGTGTATGAAACAGTAAGCATATTGTAAGTTTGTCCTAATGAGATTTATGGATGATCTCTTGGCTCTAGACTCAATAGTAAGTGGAACATTAGGCATTGGAGGAGAGCCGTATGACCATTTTTCAAACATCCATCAACATGTAGTTTATTAAATCTGATAAAAATGTGATTGTTTAAGACTCAACCAGGCATTCTTCCTCCATGTGCTAAACGATTTCAAATACCCATGCACATGTTAAAGGAGGAGCATTTATGAAAGATAAAAAACAATTGAGGTACAAATGCTTTGATACTTTATCACAAGTACCTTGATTGATTTTCAATTGGTTTTAAGGCAGAGAGAACAGTACCACATGACTGACCTTGCATTTACTTTATTGGAGTTA
Organism: Chrysanthemum lavandulifolium; assembly: GCA_022545495.1. Lineage (NCBI taxonomy): Eukaryota > Viridiplantae > Streptophyta > Magnoliopsida > Asterales > Asteraceae > Chrysanthemum > Chrysanthemum lavandulifolium. The sequence continues at coordinate 73,773,329 of CM040240.1, forward strand.
TAAGGATGGTAAGGTTAGGTATTTGTTCCCACGATCCCGCTAGAGCCGGAGGGATCTACCCAGAGACAATCCACTAGTCAGTGTAGAAGTCCTTAGATAGATTACACCGGTTCCCCATGAGAATAAAACAAGTCCTTTTAAAAGAAATTGAGTGGCTAGAAGATTTAGTGCAGTGCGTCACTGGGTCCATTACGTCTTGTCTTCAATACCGGCATTACCTTGGTAACCACCAGTAGCATATGAATTGAACCCGTTTTGCCCTAAGGTTGTTGGAGGCTATTTCTTTTCACCCTTTCTCCTTATATTTCTTTTCATTTTCAACCCGCCCGGTAGCTTACGAGACTTCATCACTAGAACCTTGTTGGGTTTATTCGATTACTAGCTCCATCTCGATTGGCACTCTTCCCTTATTATAATTTTTCTCCTTTTTAATCATACCTAAGGACTTCTAAACTAACTAGTGGATTGTCCTGGGTAGATCCCTCCACTCTTGTAGGATTGTGGGAGCGAATACCTAACCTTACCATCCTAATAACTCCAATAAAGTAAATGCAAGGTCAGTCATGTGGTACTGTTCTCTCCGCCTTAAAACCAATTGAAAATTAATCAAGGTACTTGTGATAAAGTATCAAAGCATTTGTACCTCAATTATTTTTGATCTTTCAGAAATGCTCTCCCTCAACATGTGCATCGGTATTTGAAATCGTTTAGCACATGGAGGGAGGAGTGCCTGGTTGAGTCTTAAACAATCACATTTTTATCAGATTTAATATTTAAATCACATTCTCTCCTCCGATCAAAAATTTCAAACCTTTTGAGATTTGTGATCTCAATTGATTTAAATAAGTTGGAAAATTTGGAGGAAAATGTGGTTTGATTTAATATATACTAATAAAGGAACATTACAACGCTCCCCCTCAATCTATTAGGGAGAATTTTAGTGTTAGGTATGATAATTTTGAGAGATCTTTGAATATAAGAAAAATCATTTTGAAAGATCTTTGAATATACGAAAGATCATACACTGACACATAACAACGAATATTTATTCACTACTTATAATGTACAAATGGACTCGTTTGATGATATAATATTTGAAAATATGAAATTTGAAATCACTCTCCCCCTCAATTGATGACCCAAGGCATTGATTGAGTGACAAATTTTATGACAAATTTAAGTCCAACTGATTTTCAAAAATTTAAGTTTGATTAATTTTCAAATAACACGTTACCACCAAGTATTACACAAATATTTTTCTAAAGAATCATAGAAGGAAAAACATTTGTATAGGAACAACCGTCTTTTTGGCGACGGAAAAAATTATCTTCATTTGTTTTAGGATAAGTGCTCGATATTTATGGAAATTGATTTTGTGTAGCACTTCCATTTCTTGAAAAGCGGGTTGGATATCTAAACTAATAGCAAGCCATTTAGGCATGTTTTGAAAACTTTTTGAACTTCTGTTCGAACTTCATTTAATGACCCGTGTCATTATTGAATGACATTTCTAGGACCATAAATGTTATCGATTCCAGAAGACATGCCTTGAAAAACAATTTTTTGGTATTTTCTATTTTTCTGATTTTTTTTATGTTTTATAATTTTCTATTTACATTTTGGTATAAGATATGTACAAAGTATATTATTCTATTTAAGAAGATGTTGACATGAATACCAAAATGAGGATATCGTTTTGTACGTTGTAGAAGTCAGTAGACAACATCTCTTAAACTTTCACCACCAAAGCTTTGAGGCTCCTGAATAACCTTCTAAACTTGAGCCTTCTCAATGTCGGCTTTGGTAGCTTCCCCAAACCGACAATCTTCTTTTTGAGCAGTTTCAAAGCTCTCTTTCAAGCTTGCATTAGTTAAGTGCACAGCGAAATTTGTAGCAAACCACATCAAATATTGCTGCTCCTATTAAGAATGATCATCGTGATTATCCTTTCGGGGGTTCATCAAATAGATCACCATCTTCATCTCACCAAGTGCACTTCCGTTATCTTACGTTTAATAAATCAACTCATAATGTACACATATACCCAAACAAAGACGAAATGATAACACCAAAGTAACAGGTTGAAGCACTGATCATCTACACTAGCGTTGATGAGATAATTCATTAAGCTCGATCACGTGAACCTGTTGTGCGTCCCCGATGTATACATTTCTCTCCCCTGATGGTTGCAATCTCATCGGAATCAGCATAAAGTTGTGTACATGAAGCATTAACCGGAAGCACTTTGTCATAAATCATATCAGCTCGTGAGAAGATGTCGATAAACAATATCAAAATCCAATGGATGACTCAAGTAACGTATAATCTCACGGTTGAATAATTCTTCTCATATTTCTTCCCACTAAAGGCTGAAGTTATGCGTACCAAAAGTATCCAGAGACCACTTCCCCCAAGTAGTTGAAGTGATGCAATCAGTCTCATTGTATGAAGCTCAATACCTAACACAAGACGAAACGATAACACCAAAGTAATAGGTTGAAGCACTGATCAACTCCAGAATAGATTATTAAGCCCGATCATGTGAACATGTTGTACGTCCCCGATGTATACATTTCTCTCCCCTGATGGTTGCGATCTCATCGAAATCATCATATAATTGTGTACCTCTTTTATCATCAGGAACTATTTTTTACATCTCTTCCCCTAATTAGTTGGAATAATACACCAAAAGCCCCGAGTTAAAACACTGAGTTTCTCTACGGTTATGACATTTGTCTTCCCGGAATAACTTCAATTAAGAAGAAGTATAAATTTCATCACGTGTGCTCGTTGTGCGTTCAGATGTATGTCTCCTTCCCTCTTTCTGGTTTTGATACATCAAAATCAACAACACATTCTACACACATATACTTGAAATCTTGCGAGAAGAACAAAATTGGCTCAAATGTGTCCTGTGAGAATCAACCATTACATAACCTTTCTCTGACTATCTCTACCAACCCTTATGTAGGCAATTTGAAGTGACCACTGATGGAGCAAACCTGATATACCAAACTTGACGCTGAAGTAGAATTCCCCATTCTTGTGACTTAAGCTTGCACTAATGTTGGAAGAACAATGTAGAGAATTTATGCTCCAAGCAAATCTCTAATTACTCAATACTCAACCAAATTATGAGACATTAACACCTCTTGTGATTATCCATAATGCCATCTGCGTGTGACACTGAGTACTACAACGTAACTCCTTTAAGTGATAGTTAACCAGGTCTTCAATCATCTACCCCAACTGTTGGTAACTAGATAAACCAAGACTTCAACTTAACTCTTAAGCACGAGCAACTTATCATTGAAAGTCATGCATCCAACCAACCCCGACTTCAAGATAAAATAAGATCACGCCTTTGTGAAAGTCAACTTCAATCTCATATAAGTGATACCCGATCAACTCAGTAGTCATCCTTAGTGTCAAATGCCCAACAAGTGAGTAAACATACAATATAATGTACGTCAATCCATTGAATGAACCCGTGCAAATGATTCCTCAACATTGATGCCTTCTTCCTAATGATATCCATGTGCTACCAACCTTGCCTTGTTTTTCAACCCTATTCCAAGTTCGTCAAGTTTGATTTTGTGTATCCACTTTAAAGTGATAATCATATCGCGATCTGGACGAGGAACGAGCTCCTAAACTTCAAGTATTTCAAACTCATTGAGCTTTTCTTGTATAGCTTCAATGATTATCAATGCTTCTTTGTAAGTTTTAGGTTCAATCCACAGATTCAATCAATGCTTCTTTGTAAGTTTTAGGTTCATTTGAGAATATGAAAGCATCATAGTAACAAAAACATGGCTTGAGTGGGTAGTTTGAGGCATGTAGAGACTGGTCTGGAAGATTCATGATAAGGTTTTAAAATATACCTTTTTGAGGGGTCGTTTAAGCCCTTATTTGATCACTTTTGTATCCGTTATTACTTAATATCGTTCCTTTTCACTTTTTAGGTATCTTGAAGGCAAATTCTTTGGAATGACACTTATTCGACGAAAAAGCGAATATCTGAAGAAAATGGCAAAAGTCGAGAATCGAGACACTCAAGTCTTTGGCCCAGAAGGGGCAGCGTCGGGTTATAAGCGTGGCGCCGTCGAGAACAAGTTTTGTGACGACTCGATAGCCAAATTGCTTATTTACAAGTGGCGGCATCATGTTTTAAAAGAGTAGGCGTCGCATCTCGAGACTGACCTAGATTTGATCCGAGACGGTATCGAGACTCAAAGCGGCGGTGTCACGGACATAAGGTGAAGCCGTCACAATGATAACGTGGCCAAGACAAAACCCTAATAGCGGCGACCCGGCGTCACAAACTAAAGGTGACACCGTCGCAGTTGTAACCTTATATATAGAAACCAAATTTTTAGTTTTCGGTGTGTAGTTTTGTGGAGTAAAACCTAAACCAGAACCAAATTTGTCTTATACGATTATTTTAGGGTTCCATACCTATCTTACATCAAGATAAGTGTTTTACTTCATTAATTTAATTATGTCTTCAATTGATTGTGTGTATGCTTGCATGTTCCCATGTCAAGCTAATTTACTTGTGTGTTTGCTTAGGTAATATGAAACTTAGTTATTGAATATTGATTGGTTGTCTCTTATCTTATTTGTGATTGACCTAGTATTGCGATAGGTCATTCGTTGTGTTATTAATGCTTGATTAATCTTTGTTGAACCTTAGTTTATAATCACTGGAGTAATTATAGGCTATACATCCAAAGAATACCTTAGAATTAAAGTTTATAAATCCTAGAGATTTAGTCATTAACCTTTGGTAGCTTCAAAGAGTTAGGGATAAGCATACCCTACAACCTTAGAGACACTGTGCGATTAAAAATAAGGGCGTGACAATTCAACCATCAATAGGAGATAACTAGGGAGTAATAAAGCCTAAGCAAATACATTTTAATCATCATACGAGCACACAACAATAGGCATAGATTACCTACCTTAGCTTAGATAATTAGATAGTAGAAGTAATCGGTGAAATACCAACCCCAATCAAACCCGAGATTAGTACCTTTCCATTTTCTAAAAACATAAAAGATAAAAATAATCTTCCTCAACCCCAACCTTAGCGTAGTAACTTCTCACTAGCATTCCTATTCTCTGAGAACGATATCAATTCTCGTGGCTTACCCTAATACTACACTACAACGATTAGGTTCACTACCTAGGGTGTTGAAAAACTTGCTCGACGAAAGGAAGTTCCTTTGACCCCGAGCAGCGTGTAAGCATATCAAGTTTTTAGGCGCATTGCTTGGGAATAGTATAGCTAGTTAGGAGTCCACCTCATTTAGGTTTCTTTGCTTGATTCCTATCAAGTAAACTTTTCCATTTTAGCTTCCTCGTAGTCTATCCCCTTTTCGTGACCTTTGTTCGTAACCCATCACTTTTCATCATGGAAGGTGATAACCCGCAAACAACACTTTACCACCAAACAAATACCCACCACTTGATCCAGCCTTTGCCAACCAACTTGAGCTCGTGTTGTTAGTGAAATTGGAGCTTAGGAAACTAAATAGGATAATTGAAAATGCACTTGAGGAAGCCATTAAAGAATCTACTAGCACCCTAGATAGTGATTAGGCCTTAAGTGATTCGGATGATGACCTAGAAGATGGAGATTATAAGGTGTTAGAAATTATGGAGGATAGTAAGGAGGAGGAAGAACTTAGGGAGTATTTGAATCATACCCAAAGGAAGGAAACCGCCTATCACTATAACATAGTTAACTTCCGAGACCACCTTCGAGCCTCGCATAAGAAGGGTAACCCTAAAACATCAAGATACCGTCTATGATTGGATACTTATATAGGGATCACACTACATTGACTATAAGGCACCCATGAATATAATGTCTAGGCTCTATTACAATTGGATCATGAGGAAAAAGCTAGAACCTATGAGGGACCCCTTTCGCCTAGGAAATCAAGTAACTATGTTGGGAGGGTTAAAGGATTGCATGTCTTCGTAGGTAACTTCACATATAGGTGTGATTTCATAATCTTGGAAAATGTTAAGGGCATAATTGATGGGTTTTAGGAGGCGTGATACTTGGGAGACCATTTTATAGAGTCTAAAATGGTTTATGATCGAGAGGAAGGAATAGTCGAGTTCTCAAATGGAGCCGAGAGTGTTAAATATATAATGCCCTACAAGAATAAGAAGTTTGAGGGTATTGATAATTTAGATGTGGACAACATTAGGCATTTGGCGTGATTGGAAGAACAAGGTTTACTACCTTGCTTGTCTTGAGTTAGGCCACGAATATATTCGTGATGAGAGAAGGGTTAAGGAGATCGAATGGGCCTCTAAGATTAGGACCACGTAGAGTGCGACTTGAGTCTAGCTATAAGACTCATAAATAAAGAAAAGCGCTTAGTGGGAGGCTACCCATGCTTAATTGTTTGCTTGTTTGTGTGTCGTGTATCTTTTATTGATTGTTTATTCTCATGTTTAAATTTGTAAAAATGCTTTATTTTGTCTTTAACCTCATCTTAATTACATATAAAGGTATTTTACATAAGGGATAAGTGTAGGGAGGATTACACACGTTTTCAAAGAAACATAAACATGAGAATTACGATTAATTAAAAGATATGCATGTGTGTTTGTTCGAGTCAAATGCTTGTATCGAGTCATAATGGATGTTTTGCGGAAATTTTCCGATTCTAAAGATGTAAATTTTCGAATTTTTCCGAAAATCGTAGACCGGTTTACATCGGGATAACTGATGGCGTCGGGATCGCAACTGGCGGCGTCGGGAAGGCGAAACAACTTATCACTTTTCTCGTTTTCGAGCTACTTATAAATTTTGGAATTTTCGGTCTTAATTTTCGGAAAATCGTAAACATCCATTCCACAAGCATTATATCCTAGTTTAGTAGAGTCTTAGATATATTGTTACCACCGATTTTACGCGAAGGTTTCGTTTATTCTCTTCAAGTGTGCGGGTTTAATTTACCAAGAAGAAGATACATAAGATGAGAAGGAGCTTTTAACATGAGCATTCTTCTTGAAGAAAGATGTAACCACCACTTCACACGGATCCTACCGAGCTAATCGGGGAGTATTAGTTTCTTTCATCTTTATTACCTTCCATTATCATAACTTTGATACTTTCGGGAAGATTGGGGACAATGTTCGGTTTAAGCGTAGGAGAGAAAATAAAACGGGAACTTTGAAACTATGCTTATCCTTTATTATTTGCTTTGTCCAATTGCATTTGTATAATAAACCATGAGAAATATCGGTTAGGGTAATTTTGGCACCAAATTAAAAATTTTTCATGACATATAGGAGTGGGCCATTAGTCGTAATAAAGCATCTCATGGATAGGAAATTATATGACTAGCACAAAAACCCTTTACCACTTAAATTCCACCCAAAATGTGAGGATCGCCCTTAGATTTGTAGGAATTAAATCATTCATCTTTAATGCTTAGAGTGTGAACCGGTAGTATAATAGATTATAAAACTTGTTTTGTGATGCATTCGAGATCGCTAGTAAGACTACACTTGTGTAGTTAGGAATAACTAAATGATAAGAGTCATTAGGATAACCCTTGTTTGATATCGTAATATAATTACTTCTTCCACATCGGTTGAGTAATTCCCCACACCCTTGCGTTGTACTCATCTTTAGTACCACGATACCTAGTTAACCCTTAGAGCCTATCCTTTTCGCGGTTCTCGTGATGTTTTGGTTTTCGAATATCAATGAAGGCGTTGTTTACAATCCACCCCAAATGTACACCCAAATCGCCTTAGCCTACCTTGTATGCACTCACTTTTAGTGCATTATTGTTATCATACTAAACCCTTAGTTCAATTATCTAGTTGCTTGGATAAGTTGCTAAGTCGAGTCATATCCTTTGTACACAGTTTTGGGACGATTGGGTCTCATGGGAAAAGTTAAATTTTATGAAATGACGGCAAGGGAACGTTAAATTCAAATTCTCTTTATTTGCATAATAATGTACTCCAAGTGTTTTGATCTTTTCAATTCCGGTCAAATTAGTGTTAGAGTAATAAAAACTCAAGTGTAGGGATGTGCCTATAAATCCCTACTATTTTGATGTTATCGTAGAGGATGGTAGAGTAAAAGTGTATAAAAAAAAAGATCGAAAAAAATATAGAAAAAAAGAGAAAAGGAAAAAAAATAGAGTGTTAAAGCCTAAGCAAATACATTTTTAATCATCATACGAGCACACACCAATAGACATAGATTACCCTCACCTTAGCTTAGATAATTAGATAGTAGAAGTAATCGGTAGAAATACCAACCCCCAAATCCAAACCCCGAGATTCGTACCTTTCCATTTTCTAAAAACATAAAAGATAAAAATAATCTTCCTCGACCCCAACCTTAGCGTAGTAACTTCTCACTAGCATTCCTATTCTCTGAAACGATATCAATTCCGTGGCTTACCCTAATAATACACTACAACGATTAGGTTCACTACCTAGGGTGTTGAAAAACTTGCTTTCGACGAAAGGAAGTTCCTTTGACCCCGAGCTTGTGTAAGCATATCAAGTTTTTAGGCGCATTGCGGGAATAGAATAGCCGATTAGAGTCCACCTCGTTTAGGTTACTTTGCTTGATTCCTATCAAGTAAACTTTTTCCCATTTTAGCTTCCTCGTAGTCTATCCCCGTTTTTCGTGACCTTTGTTCGTAACCCATCACTTTTCATCATGGAAGGTGATAACCCACGAACAACACTTTACCACCAAACAAATACCCACCACTTGATCCAGCCTTTGCCAACCAACCGAGCTCGTATTGTTAGTGAAATTGGAGCTTAGGAAACTAAATAGGATAATTGAAAATGCACTGAGGAAGCCATTAAAGAATCTACTAGAACCCTAGATAGTGATTTGACCTTAAGTGATTGGATGATGACCTAGAAGATGGAGATTATAAGGTGTTAGAAATTATGGAGGATAGTAAGGAGGAGGAAGAACTTAGGGAGTATTTAGACTCATACCTAAAGGAAGGAAACCGCCTATCACTATAACGTAGTTAACTTCCGAGACCACCTTCGAGCCTCGCATAAGAAGGGTAACCCTAAAAACATCAAGATACCGTCTATGATTGGATACTTATATAGGGATCACACCTACATTGACTATAAGGCACCCATGAATATAATGTCTAGGCTCTATTACAATTGGATCATGAGGAAAAAGCTAGAACCTATGAGGGACCCCTTTCGCCCTAGGAAAGCAAGTAACTATGTTGGGAGGGTTAAAGGATTGCATGTCTTCGTAGGTAACTTCACATATAGGTGTGATTTCATAATCTTGGAAAATGTTAAGGGCATCATTGATGGGTTTTAGGAGGCGTGATACTTGGGAGACCATTTATAGAGGAGTCTAAAATGGTTTATGATCGAGAGGAAGGAATAGTCGAGTTCTCAAATGGGTAGAGAGTGTTAAATATATAATGCCCTACAAGAATAAGAAGTTTGAGGGTATTGATAATTTAGATGTGGACAACATTAGGCATTTGACGTGGTTGGAAGAACAAGGTTTACTACTTTGCTTGTCTTGAGTTAGGCCACGAATATATTCGTGATGAGAGAAGGGTTAAGGAGATCGAATGGGCCTCTCAGATTAGGACTACGTGGGGCGCGACTTGAGTCTAGCTATAAGACTCATAAATAAAGAAAAGCGCTTCGTGGGAGGCAACCCATGCTTAATTGTTTGCTTGTTTGTGTGTCGTGTATCTTTTATTGATTGTTTATTCTCATGTTTAAATTTGTAAAAATGCTTTATTTTGTCTTTAACCTCATCTTAATTACATATAAAGGTATTTTACATAAGGGATAAGTGTAGGGAGGATTACACACGTTTTCAAAAGAAACATAAACATGAGAATTACGATTAATTTAAAGATATGCATGTGTGTTTGTTCGAGTCAAATGCTTGTATCGAGTCATAAGGATGTTTTGCGGAAATTTTTCAGATTCTAAAGATGTAAATTTTCGAATTTTTCCGAAAATCATGAGACCGGTTTGTCGGGATAACTGACGTCGGGATCGCAACTGACGGCGTCGGGAGGAGCGAAACAACTTATCACTTTTCTCGTTTTACGAGCTACTTATAAATTTTGGAATTTTCCGGTCTTAATTTTCGGAAAATCAGTAAACATCCATTCCACAAACATTATATCCTAGTTTAGTAGAGTCTTATATATATTGTTACCGCCGATTTTACTGTGAAGGTTTCGTTTGTTTTCTTCAAGTGTGCGGGTTTAATTTTCCAAGAAGAAGATACATAAGATGAGAAGGAGCTTTTAACGCAAACGTTCGTTCTTGAAGAAAGATGTAACCACCACTTCACACGGATCCTACCGAGCTAATCAGGGGAGTATTAGTTTCTTTCATCTTTTATTACCTTCCATTATCATAACTTTGATACTTTCGGGGAAGATTGGGGACAATGTTCAGTTTAACTGTAGGGAGGGAAAATAAAACGGGAACTTTGAAACTATGCTTATCCTTTATTATTTTCTTTGTCAAATTGCATTTGTATAATAAACCATGAGAAATATCGGTTAGGGTAATTTTGGCACCAAATTTAAAATTTTTCATGACATATAGGAGTGGGCCATTAGTCTTAATAAAGCATCTCATGGATATGAAATTATATGACTAGCACAAAACCCTTTACCACTTAAATTCCACCCAAAATGTGAGGATCGCCACTTAGATTTGTAGGAATTAAAGCATTCATATTTAATGCTTAGAGTGTGAACCGGTAGTATAATAGATTATAGAACTTGTTTTGTGATGCATTCCGAGATCGCTAGTAAGACTACACTTGTGTAGTTAGGAATAACTAAATGATAAGAGGCATTAGGATAACCCTTGTTTGATATCGTAATATAATTACTTCTTCCCATCGGTTGAGTAATTCCCCACACCCTGCGTTGTACTCATCTTTAGTACATGATACCCCTAGTTAACCCCTCGAGCCTATACTTTTCGCGGTTCTCGTGATGTTTGGTTTTCGAATATCAATGAAGGCGTTGTTTACAATCCACCCCAAATGTACACCCAAATCGCCTTAGTCTACCTTGTATGCACTCACTTTTAGTGCATTATTGTTATCATACTAAACCCTTAGTTCAATTATCTAGTTGCTTGGATAAGTTGCTAAGTCGAGTCATATCCTTTGTACACAGTTTTGGGACGATTGGGTCTCATGGGAAAAGTTAAATTTTATGAAATGGCGGGAATGGAGCGTTAAATTCAAATTCCTTTATTTGCATAATAATGTACTCCATGTGTTTTGGTTTTCAATTCGGGTCAAATTAGTGTTAGAGCAATGAAAACTCAAGTTTAAGGATGTGCCTATAAATCCCTACTATTTTGATGTTATCGTAGAGGATGGTAGAGTAAAAGTGTATAAAAAAAGATTGAAAAAATATAGAAAAAAGAAAAGAAAAAAATAGAGTGTTAAAAAAATGAAAAAACATCGTGCTACCATCCTACATCTATCTTTAAATTTAAGTTTGTTTATTTGAGTTATCTAGAGTTTAGAGTGTCAGTCTTGGCTTAGCAACGCCATTCTTAGCATGCTTGTAACATAAAGATTTTGACTTGCCACCACTAAATCGCCTATCCCACAAACCCTTTGTTTCCCTACCGTAAGCCTAACGTTACAACCCTTTAAAAGACCTTTTGGATAGTCTTTCCTAGGTGCTTCGTAAGCGATGGAGGTTTGATCTAGTCTCAAGCCTATGGTAATCTATGTACTAGGACCGGTTAATGAGTGTTTATCTTCCATTTCCAACTTGTTATATTTCATATACACCGAGAGATGTGGTATCAAACACCCCATGTGAGGTGCTACTATGTAATTTCGTGCTTGTTATGACTTTTGCGGGGCTTATATGTGTTGTGGATCATTCTAAACTAATGCTTCATGACCTTTAACTTATAAATCAATTGGCTAAAAGCACATTTGCTTGAGGACAAGCAAATACTAAGTGTAGGGATATTTAATAAGGTTTTAAAATGTATCTTTTGAGGGTCGTTTAGGCCCTTATTTGATCACTTTTGTGTCCGTTATTACTTAATATCGTTCCTTTTCACTTTTAGGTATCTTGAAGGCAAATTCTTTGGAATGACACTTATTCGGACGAAAAGGGGCGAATATCTGAAGAAAATGGCCAAAGTCAAGAATCGAGACACTCAAGTTGCTAAAGCTGAAGGACGGCGTCGGATTATCTGTGTGGCCGTCGAACAAGTTTGTGACGACTCGATAGCCAAATTGCTTATTTACAAGTGGCATCGGGTTTTAAAAGAGTAGGCGTCGCATCTCGGGCGGCATAAATTTGATCGACGGCGTCGAGACTCAAGGTGGCGACATCACGGACATAAGGTGGCCCGTCACAATGATAACGTGGCCAAGCGAAACCCCAATATTGTGACCCGGCGGCGTCACAAACTAAAGGTGGCCGTCATGATTGTAACCTTATATATAGAAACCGAATTTTTAGTTTTCGGTGTGTAGTTTTGTGGAGTAAAAACCTAAAGCTGAACCAAGGCTTTCTTGTATAGTATTTTAGGGTTCCATACCTATCTTACATCAAGATAAGTGTTTTACTTCATTAATTTAATTATGTCTTCAATTGATTGTGTGTATGCTTGCATGTTCCCCATGTACGGCTAATTTACTTATGTGTTTGCTTAGGTAATATGAAACTTAGTTATTGAATATTGATTGGTTGACTCTTATCTTAATTGTGATCGACCTAGTATTGTGATAGGTCATTCGTTGTGTTGCTAATGCTTGATTAATCTTTGTTGAACCTTAGTTTATAATCACCTAGAGTAATTGTAGGCTATACATCCAAAGAATACCTTAGAGTTAAAGTTTATAAATCCTAGAGATTTTGTAGTCATTAACCTTTGGTAGCTTCAAGAGTTAGGGATAACGCATACCCTACAACCTTAGAGACACTGCGCGATTAAGAATAAGGGCGTGACAATTCAACCATCAATAGGAGATAACTAGGGAGTAATAAAGCCTAAGCAAATACATTTTAATCATCATCGAGCACACAACAATAGACATAGACTACCCTTACCTTAGCTTAGATAATTAGATAGTAGAAGTAATCGGTGAAATACCAACCCCAATCCAAACCACGAGATTCGTACCTTTCCATTTCCTAAAAACATAAAAGATAAAAAATAATCTTCCTCAACCCCAACCTTAGCGTAGTAACTTCTCACTAGCATTCCTATTCCCCTAGAGAACGATACCAATTCCTGTGGCTTACCCTAATTCTACACTACAATGATTAGGTTCACTGCCTAGGGTGTTGAAAAACTTGCTCGACGAAAAAGAAGTTCCTTTGACCCTGAACGCGCTGTGTAAGCGTATCAATTCACCTATAATGTCTTTAAGCGGATGAGGTTGCCATTTTCCTTTATGCTCATGTGGTTGATTTACATAGTGCACATTGGGAGGAACAATAATCCATGAAGAAAGTGATTCTTCAGAACCAGGTTTTGGGAAAGGAATACCAAAGAACGGATCATTATTCATGAGTGCAACTACAATATCATGAAAGTCATTATCAACATTTTGAAGAATAATTAGAGATTGGGTTTCTTGAGTAGTCTGAGTTGTACTTTTAGATGGTGCATCTTGATCAATAAAATTGAAGAAGGTGAACCCGTTGAGTCAGCAGGAACCTGAGCAGAAGCTTCAGGAATTGGATGATCAACATTCGTTGGAGGTTGGAAGTATTCATCAAACAAAGGTTGAAACAATAAATCCAAGTCACCCTTAGTAAGTGGAACATTAGGCGTTGGAGGAGAGTCGTATGACCATTTTTCAAACATTTATCAACATGTAGTTTATTCACACTTCTCCCCCTCAAAAACTGCATATGAGGTTGCCATTTTTGATTGAACAACTAAATGAGAATACGATAAAAGGTAAGTATATCCACTTGATGCTGAACGAACATGGAAAAAGCATGAAGCATGTTGATGAGAATGGTCATAAACAAGAAGATTTCTCTTCTTTCGAAGATAAAGCGCACTGAAGCGTATGCCTTTCTTTTCTTTGAGAACGGGGCCTGAAGTGTTATCTGCAGACGCCATTTGTCATTGAAGAACGAGGCTTGAATTGATGTGTTCAAACGTCATCTTTCATGTTCATCAAGGTTGAGTTTCTTGAACCCCTGATTTATGAGATATCAGTCTTTTGACAACCAAACTCTGAGTCTTTCCTTAATAGGAGTGAACGATGTACCGACACTTAAGAAAAGACTACATGCACTAACATTAAGAGTTTGTTCGCATTTATATGGGTTAGTGATATCAGCATCTAAACCATTTGGGGTTTCTCTGCCAACCTTGGTTTTGCAATCAGTGAACATCTTCCTAGTAGGTATCCATCTAAGACCAACAATCTTAAACATTCTATTTTCGTTGGTATCCACCTAAGACAAGATTTAGGAGTGTTTGGTTTCTCATGCACAGTGGAAGACTTGTTGAGAGAAAACCTTTGCCCTATAGCAATCTGCCTACCAGGTTTTTTAGTATAACTCTTTGGTTCTACGGGTTTGTTGTTGTTTCTAGTCTTAGGTGGTTGAACATTAACACGAGCATTCACTTCTTTCAAGAATTTTGTTACACAATTATCATTATTTGCATTAAAAACACATTTTTGACAAGTCGAGCAAATAGATTGTTTGGATTCAGAAAAATATCTAGAATTTTTAGAATAATCTGCTATAGAAATCGCTTTAATCGATACACAACTACTCTTAGAAACTAACCAATTCCTATTTGTTGGTTGAGTGCTCCTAGGTTTTGGTTTGCTGCTACAAGCAGTGTTCCGCAATAAACTAGAAGGCATCATACGAGGTCGTGAACCTAAGATTCCATCCTTTTGAAGTAGTGCCCTTTTTCTAGCCTTTTCTAGATCATAGTTCTTGTACAAGTCATTTATATCATATGAATTTTGAATTTTAATGCCGGTTTAGACACTGTTTTCGAACTAATCCTAGAAGAGCTAGGTGTAGGTGTAGCTACTTGTTAAGGTTTAATGAGCAGTAAGCATTTTCTTAGGAAAATAATGTGGAGTGACTAATTTTGTCAAATGATTATTCTCAACAGCTTGGGAGACAAACCGTGTTTTTGGGAGACAAACCGTAATTTTGTCAAATGTTGTTGGTTGTCTAACCACTGATTTTTTTCGATAGGTTGTAGAGGCAGTTTCCTCTAGACTGATGGTTTTGCAAACTTAGTATCCGCGCTCTAGCCAGTCAATCGTCTTAATTTGTTTTGCAATGCATCATGTGCAAACACCTTTGCTTGAAGTTGACCTTTTAAAAGCTCATTTTCCTTAACTAATGCATCCATACTTTTGCCTTGTTCACTAAAAATTGACCATTGTTGCCCGAAGTTAGAGATTCATTTTGCAATTTAAGTTCAAGAGAGATACAATGTGCCTCTAGTTTTGAAAATATTTATGAAAGCGGGCAATGGTTTTTGAGACAAGTATTTTGAAACTTCGAGAGTTTGGCTTGATGGTACATTTGTTTTGTTTACATTCGATGGATCACACAAAGGTTGTTCGACAAGATGTTGGTCAACATTATGATCAACCCTCCTTCGTATTTGAATTTAGGTTGTTCGATAAGTTGATGATTATGGCGAGATATATCATGATTGACAATTGATTGTACCTTAGCCATTGATTCTTTGTCAAATATGGGCTCTGTGTCATGAGTGGGTCTGATATCTTCACCCACAACATATGTGCAATAAGTCCCTGAACTGCTGCATGTATCATGCTTATCATGAGCATCAGCCTCTGCTTTAGAAGATGCGGGTTCTCTGTCCTCGTTGGAGGTTTCTACAACATCTTGTTCTTGTTTCTTTTCACCAGATTCAGTGCTTGTTGAATCATTGGTCACTATTTCAGAAAGCTCGGTAACTTTTTCCTCTATGAATTTATCTACAACTTGTCCTTCCATAATTGAATAACCAATCCCTATTTTAGAGGCAGTAGCATTGGATTCCTCCATAGAGATTTTAGCAGGAATTTCTTGTTCTTCAACCATCGGAGTAATATCGATGTAATTGTTAGGTCACCATATTAGTAACACAAGCATCAATATGTAGAAATAGAGAAGAGAGATCGGTTGAACAATAATCAAAACACACACAAGTATAAACTAAGACCGATTATCGTGGGTGTAAAAGAGTGAATGAATTGAACAACCAACCCTCAGTGAGGTTATTACAAAGTATTTATAGGAAGGGAGCTAGGGCAACACTCCTAGTCCTTCCTTTCCTTATGGACTTGGGCCAGGCTCATGGGCTTTCTACATAAGCCTTGGCATGATTACTAACATAAAAGCCATATTAAGCTAACTGTTACATATGAATCACTAACACTTGAATTAAGGTTTAGGAGTGATTCAACAATCTCCCTAAGTGTTGGTGATGAATGAAAGAGTGATAAGCGTTGTAGTCTTGATGTAATAGTAGCTTTGGCGTCTTGACATTCTTCTTTCTTGTGAGAAGAGGTGTCTTGATTGAACAATCTCCTAGTGTATAGAAATTGTTTCCTTTGACAAGTTACGCTTTGATGTCTTCATTTTCTTTGTTCTTTGAAAGTGATAGTATGTTGTGGTAATCTACATCAGTGCGCTTTCTTTGCTCAGGTGTCTCCGTCTTTCTCCAACATGCTCACACGCTCTTTAACGTTGGATTCTGAGTTGATGAAGTTCTTTAAGTCTTTAAACTTTGTAGATTCTTTGTAGATGAAGAATCATTACGACTTTGTGTTGCCCTTGATTATGAGAGAACTTTCATAAGTGATGTTGTTGGTATGAGCATGTGGAGAATCGCACGATCGATCCGCTCGAGCTTCCATAAAGTAAACATAGAAAAGGTTAGTAATAAGCGGATTACGGCACTTACAAGTTTGAACTTGAGTGTTATGACATAGTGTGAAAACACAACTCTAATTCTCACGAGGCCGTTCTGGCGGAGTCCCACAAGTGAGATAACGCGATGTCGAAGTACACCTAAGGTTCGAGATGAGTCATTTGAGGTACCAAGAAGCATCACCTCTGTTGTAGACCGTTTGGGACCACTAAGCGTAATCACGGGGAGTTTGAAGCGACTGCTTTGTCGAGGCATTTGATGTTGACCACAGTAGGAGTTTCCATTCAATCGCGAGGATCGCGGATGTGAACCTCTCATAAATATTCTCGACAGTTGCTAGGATGCATGTGGGACTCGATAACGTACCCTTTGTTGTTCTTATTGTTGAACAACAAGTGATGAAATGTCAAGTGTACCTAAGAGATCTTTTGATGAATCTCGTGGCTCTAGACTCGATAGTGCACTTTGGTTTTCTGGCGGAGACTAGGGAGGGTCTCCTTCTTCAATACCGGTGATCTCTAAGAAAGCCGATAGTTTCGTAGGGTTCCACGTGAGAATGAAACAAGCTTCTTTTGGGAGAAACTTGAGTGGCTAAAAGGTTTAGTGCATCGTCCTTTGGGTCCATGACGACTTTTAATCTTGATACTGCTTCATCAAGTGACAACCCGGTAGCATATGAATTGAACCCGTTATGCGCCCTAAGTTGAATAATACGGAGGCTATTTCTTTTCACCATTTTCTTTGCATTTCTTTTAATTCTTCAACTCCTTCTTTCTCCAATTCTCATTTTCTCCTTTTATAATCATACCTAAGGACTTCTAATTCTAACTATTGGTAGTGTCCTTGGGTAGATCCCTCAAACTCTGGCGGATCATAGAACAGTTATTCCTAACCTTAATCACCTTATAACTCCATTGCCACAAAACTATTTTCATAAAAATCTCTCGAAGTATTTGTAAATGAAAAACATGTTTGAACACTTCAAAGTTTTAAATTTTGAAATGCTCCCCCCACATGTGCTTAAGGTTTTGACATAAATGCGCGGTGAGGAAAAGCACGCACTTTTGAATTGATTGACTCACGATAGACAATTCCTTGCGAGACACTATTACGTTGCATAGTTAAAGAGATACATTGTCGACTTTTGGTGACAACTAGCTCTAATAACTACCTTGAAGATGTGGACAACCCGAGAGGTTGTCGAACCAAATCACGATTCATGTCTATCAAAGTTTCTCGAATAGGTACAATTTACTTGGATAAGTCTTGGAAGACAAATCTTTTCAATGTAAGGCATTCGATGCCGTCAATTCATGGGTTGAAGTCTTTTCACGGTGATTCAATAGCAAACACAACATATTTCTTATCACATAATTTTCTCCCCTAAAAATGGCATATAAAATGTTATTTTTGATAACGTTTGATAATAAATATGACCATTTCGAGTTTTGTGGGAAGATTATCACGAGGAACAATTTAGTGAACAAAGTTTTAGCAAATACTCCCCTCGACAAGTAATACTAACTTTTGAGGTTTTGAAAACGTGAGGGAAGTACTTGTTCTTTTGAGCAAAACCTTGAAAAATGAAAGGTTTGATAGGTTTTACTCAAAAGTAAAGCTTTCGCTCCTTTTATAAGGTTGTGGCACTAAAAGCGTACCACGGGGTCCTTTCATTACAAACGGGTTGTACCTTTGTTATGTGTGCACAAGCCATTGTCAATTTATATAAAATCACACATCAAAATAATATGAAATAGAAGCATTTAAAGGGTACCGGGAATTTCGGTAGGTCGGCAGAACTCCGGGAATGCTGGCGGGCGTTGATATCTGTGAGATTAATCGTTGGCGACCACCTCTGAAGCTTTCAATGTTACGGTGGTCCCTTGAAACAACCTTTCATCAATCCATTTGATGATTCTCTTGACATCCGTCTTTCCTTAGAATCCCATCTCTTTTGTGACCCAATGCCTTGTTGAATCGCCTTTAGCAGATAAGCTAGTCCATCACGACTTGCTTCAATGTTGAATCACCAAACTTATGAAGCTACATACCGCCATCAGCGGTTGTGGTGTAGTTCAACTATGATAGACTACTCAAAGGGTTTCTTGATGAGAGTGTATTGAGGAAGATGGTTTATGTCGGGAAGTTCTAGGCGAGGTTTGGTGAAGTTGACACGTGTACGATCGACTCAACGACAAGTTGTAGATCTTCTACGTTCACGGATTCGATGCTTGATGAAGATAAGCAAGGACTTGATGTATTCACGTTGAATATCTATGGAGAATTGTCTCATGCGTCCTGTACCTTTGCAAGATACAAATATTCAATGTCGTTGAGAGACAAATTCGAAAGTCCGCTTCACGAAAGCATAGTCCTTTTCGTCTTGTCTTTTGACCACGATGTTCTTTAGGAAGGTGTAGTCTATTCGAGACGAAGAGCAACATGCTTAAAACAACGATTCCTTTATCCTTGTGCACTTCATGTTGAGATTTACGAACTGGCGGCTTCTATAGTAGATTCATCGGCGTTACGGCCAATGGTGAATCCCATACGATGCATCGATGTCATACTCTTCCACTGTTGTTAAACATGTGGTTAGCCTTTCCTCGATGGCTATCGGTTGGAGTATATGGTGCAGGGAGCGGAAGTGTAAGTGAGGTGGCGTATTTCTTTGACACATCGCTACCATGTAGAAGAAATTCGGTCGTTGTTGAAGAAGTATCGAAATGGAATCGAGGTTGATCTTTCGACCAATGGTAGGTAGAGGTTTGGTCAATCGTGTAGTATGGGCGTTGTCTTTTACGGTGTAGTTGATGTTTGCTTGAGGTTGAGCCAATCAATGTTGTTAGACATGGCTCGTGCTATGTTTTCAAGGTGATATTCAACTTCAATAGCACTTTTGGTACATCTTTGAGTATTTGAAAAGCTTCATTCTTGATTCGTTTCAACTCGATTTGGTCATCTTCTTCACTCGGAACTTTTATTCGGTAACTTTGGGTGCTCAACGTACTACCGTCTACCATATCTTGGTCATCGGTTAAAGGCGGTGTAGCGACAACAAGTGTGGAGAACCAATCATACTCGGTGTCGTCATCGTCAAGCCATGATCGACATCGACCTTGAAGTCTTCTTCTTTTCTTAGGCTTTGATGAGGATGATGGTTTCTTTGTTGTTGAGGCGGGAGAGGTGGGTTGTTGTTGGGGCTCGAGACTTCCTCATCGTCACCACCGTGTACTCGAGTGATCACCGGTTTTCGTGGTTTGAGGTGGTAACTTCGAGTCTGAGGTTTTCGATAGAAGAGCGTGGGGAGATCGTTGTTGTTGGAGTCCTTTGGGGTGGAGGTTGCATAGAGGATGATTCACGGTTTTCTTTGGACGTTTAGGCTCTTTATCTTTATCCTTATCTTCATCGTCTCTTGGGCGCTTGGGCCTCTCGACCTCTTCTGCGCATCTTGATTTAAGTTGGTATTCGGCAATGCTTCAAACAATTTACCTTCGTAAGAGGCAAATGTTGCGGATCGTTTAGAAATTTGAGCTCGAACCTAGAAACCAAGTCGACATCCGAGAAAATTATGGGATCAAGCGGGTTGATGTTTACATGCATTGGTGTTGATCTCATAGTTTGCTTGGTCAAATGCAATAGATTCGGATAGAGTTGTTTGGTAAACATCTCCTTTGTAACTCGAGGAGCGATGTCAGAAGGAACTTGTGAGTGTAACCTTTGATCATCTCGTTCATTTCCCGCGAGGATCACGTTGCATGAACTTGGATGTACTCCCTTTGGCCTAACATCTTGTCATTCTCGTCATGAAGATCTTGAACACAGTCGTGAGAAAATTGACTTTACGTAGCGTGTCTTTCTTCGACACCTTGTGACTTTTGATCCTTGTCTTTGCCCAAGAAGTCCAAGAGTCCGTTGGCTTCTTCACTAATTTGGATGTGGATCTGGTTGATCTTTTGGATGGTGGTGGTGAAGAGTGAAGATGAGTCGATGATGATGAGGCGTGAGGAGGCTCGGGGTCCTTAGGTGGTTCGAAGTTTCCTCCTTGAACGTGCGGGGTGTCTAGAAGAAAATGATCATAAGCGGTTTCTTCTTCATTTCGAGACTTAGCCATTTCATCGACCTTAGTATCATCGATAGGAGTTTTCTCGGTCTTTTCCGTTTCGGGTTCCTCAATATCAAAGTTGATGGAATCCTCAATCTGCTTAGTTGTTGTTGTTCGTGGTGATGGTAGTACCGGTTCCACTTATCGGGTCGATTAACGCATCGAGGCGGGTGTGGCTTAATCCGCCACTTGAACCTCGAGGGCCACGAGTTTGATCTTTTACAATTCTTGACAAAGTGTTTTTATGCGAGTTCCTTGACTTCTTTTGATATTCACTTTCTTGTCAATGGTTCTTCGTCGAACTCTCCTTATCATGCTCGATCTTTGGGGTTTTCCTTTACCTTTGTCGGTGGTGGGTGTGAGGTTTAGCTCTTGATGGATACGCTTGATTCTTGATTTGATGAAGACCTCATCATCGATTGGTTTCATCGAGCTTTCATCCACTAGCTTTCTTGGCGGTTAAGGCTTGGGAATGGGAATAGAACGACTTCCTTAGAGGGAACTTTCCGTGCGTGGCGAGGTTTCCTCTTGGGAACTTCCTTTTACTCTCGATTACTTGGGACTTCCTCTTACGGTTTTCCTTGTGGGTGTGCGGAAGACTTGTCATCAAGAAAACCAACTTTGCTTTCTTCATTGCTACGGATACCTTTTATGCGTGTAGAGCTTTTGATTTCATCGGACATAAGGTGATCGGCAACTGACACCTTGTTTCTTTGTTGTTGATTCCTTGAATCATTGTTAGAGTGAGTTCGAGACAACATGTCGTGATTGTTGGGGTCATTGATTCTCTTGGGGATATCGGGGTTATACCTAAGTGCTCTTTGGATCAACAGTTTTGTATATATGATGTAAGGGATCTTTGAGCCAAGCTTTTGAGGAATGTCATCATATCGTCTCATATCGAGCTTGACTTGATGTGCTTCATGTTGACCAAAGCCTAAAGATTTGTAGTTCCATGAGCTTGGGATGCTCATAGCTCTTGTCGCGACCCGAAGCAGTTTGGTGATGATGATGTAGAGAGTTCTCGGGGTTGAGGAATATTCTTAAGATCACATGTGAATGTAATGACTACTCTGAAGCTTCGTCATAACCAATGTCGAGCATGAATTGTAGAAACAGTCTCTTGATTGGTGTGGCATTGAGTTCGGTTGGCTCGATGGCCGGAATGAGAGAACAACCACTTAAGTGCGGGGTGATGGTGACTTGTTTGTCATTGAGAGTCATTTCATCACGACATTTGTCCTTGGATCTTTTGCATTGTAGTCGAGGCGATGAATGTAGATCTCGGGCACTATAGCGGAATTAGAGCATGTTACGATAAGGATGATTCTTGAATATCACAACAATCAAGCGAAGATTACGGCGGTGAGGTTTCAAAGTCAACACGAAGGTTATTCTTTCCTATCTTCATCGGATAGCCATTAGGGAAGATATCGATAGCGGTGAGAACATTTGGTTCATCCACATTACGCATTTGGCGTCCATATCGTGATCGAAGATATTTAGCCAAAGAACCAACATATCGAAAGACATTGTGTTAGTCGACATATGGTTTTATTGTTTATCTATTTATTGAATGTGATATATCGATGATTATTCTGAGTCCAATGTCACTTGTTTGTCTAATAGTCCAATGAGCGTCGTGATAATTTTAGTGAGTTGGTTAACTTTAAGTTTTAAAGTCCATGTTTTCACTTATTATTCACAACTTGTTAAACATTTAAGCTTATAGTGACATTATTGGTTTAGGTGGCGTTATGATTTATTTATTTACAAGTTTATGCAGCGTAACAATTCATAATAAAGGTTAAACAAGGCTTAGGCATAGAAATGGCAAGCTTATCGTAGCAGGGAATGATATGCGGCGTAAGCATGAAAGCTTATCGTGGGATCACGACTTCAGCGTAAGAAATATGCAGCGTGGGAAAAAAGGGACCTTATGCGTGGAGCTTACGGCGTGGCGTATATAAACCTTACACGTAAGGCTTACTCGTGAGAGTCAACCTTATGCGTGGGGTCCTTTGTACGCATATCCTTCACGGGATACGCGTGGTCCCTTATGTAGAACCTTACGGCGTAATAGTTACGCGTAAGATTACTCTTCGCATAACTTTCTCGCGTAAGGTGATCCTTATCGTGGTTGCTAGTAACCTTGATTACGAATTTCACGCGTAATAAACACGAAATAAAATCATCATAGCACCAATATTAACACATACATTCATTAATTTCGGATCTTATCATGAATATTCATTTTAAGCGATTCTGGCGTAAGATAAATTATCGTAAACTTAAACCCCAAGTTTCAAGGTTTCTGCGTAATATATCTAACCATAAGATTTGCACCAAAGTTTTACGGGATGTCTTAGATGCCTATTGAGATGTTCTATCAAGTTTTAACATCAAACTCTAAGAGAATCGAAATACCTAATTCTTATGAACATAAACCTAATTTCCAATTTATGAATCATTAGTATTTACGGGTAATATACGGGCCTAGATATGATCAATTCAACTTGAAAACAACCTCATACAACAATCTTTATCACCAACGTTCACATATGAAAACACCCAAATCGACTTATGAATCTAATTTTGAAAAGCGGACAATTCGTGTTTACGGGTGGATTAGATTGATGAAAATGGTTTTAGTACATAGTTTGAATATTTTAACACCATTACATCATTAAAAACACACACGATGATCTTGTGTTCTTATGCTTACGCGTAGAACACAAAGATCATCAAAACACAATTACAGCGTTGGTTGTATGTAATTCAAAACCATTGTTTGTAAACACGTTTAGATTGCGAAATCACTTACAAAATGAAGATCAATAAACCGGATTTGAAGTTTGAATGTGGATCGTGGATGAAGTTAGGTGAAATATTAAATGTGATGAATTTAATGAATTAGGTGGAGAGTTTTATTAAAAATAGCTTTAAGATTTTGACAGTTTTAGTCCTTCCACCTTTTCCATTTTCATCCAATGCCTTTAACTTCCATTTTGGTTACCAAATGAGTAATTTTTGGAAAGAAATTAGACGACACTCCCCCTTGAGTCAAGAAATAATGAAAGTTTATAAATTTTAGTACAAGGAGTGTCATAAAACCAGAAATGTGACCACCATTTATAAAAGAAACAACCGGGATTAGGTAACATGCAAGTACAATGTTTTATGATATTGAAAAATATTAGTTTTCTCCCCCTCAACACTTGATCATTAAAAATACTGAATTTTGAAAGATAAGAGTGTTGACGGAAGAATTGTACTTGCCATGTAAAAGAAATATAGATAGAAGAATATTTTGTTGTTTTATCGATTTTATAATTTTGTATTTTGTTTTTGAAAATATTTACAAAAGAGGTTTTGGTGTTTGAATGGTTTTAAGAATGTTTTAAGAGTTCATCCGGTTCCTCTTGAGTCAAACACGCATACCAATCGGTGGACCAACTCATTAAACCTAGCAGGAGCTAAGGATTTGGTGAGGAGATCGCGATTGGTATTATGCACCCACAAAGTATAATTCAACGGTACCACCATTCCACGTGGTCCTTGAGAAATGATATCGAAGATCGATATGCTTTGATTTCGAATGTTGAGCGAGTTGCGAGATCGCAATGGCACTCAGATTGTCGCGATACATAATTTTGTCAAACACGTAACCATAGTCTTTGAGTTGTGTTCTCATCCAAATGACTTGAGCACAACAACCGACAGCTACATATTACGCTTTTGTTGAGGAGGCGATGTACAATCCTGCTTCCGATTGCCATGACACCGGTTTATCGTCAAGAAATTGTAATGCTCTGAAGTACTTTTCGTGAGTCTAAGCATCCTGCGTGATCGGCGTATGAAAAAGCTATTAGTTCAAAACCGAATCCTTCGGATACGGATCCCAGTTAATGGTTCCCTTGATGTATCGGAGATTCTTTTAGCCTCGAGAGGTGGGTTTCGATTGGTCTCGATCTGATAGCGGGAACAAAGATATCTGCAAACACAATATCGAGACTGCTGGGCTGTTAGATACGAGAGACCCAATAATACTACGATGTTTGGTAGGGTTCACCAATTTCCCATGTAAATCGACATCTAGCTTCTTGGTATGAGCCATTGGTGTGGCATAGGTGTCCGAGTTTGTATTCTAAATTTGTTTAACAATTCAAGGGCATATTTGGACCGACTCAAGAAAATACCACGGGGTGATTGATGAACTTGCATTCCTAGAAAGAATGTGAGTTCACCCATCATTGACATTTCAAAATGTTTTGTCATTAATTTTGCAAAAGCATTTGAGTATTTTAAATGTGTTGACCCAAAAATGATGTAGATCACATAGATTTGAGCGATTAAGATGTGAGCCCGTGATATTGTATGAAAAGTGTGGGATCGACCGAACCTTTGGTGAATTTATTGGCAATGAGGAAGGATGATAACTTATCGTACCACGCTTGAAGAGCTTGTTTGAGACCATCTGAGCTTTGTTCGGTTTGTAGACATGGTTCGGGAACTCGAGATCAACGAATCCATACGGTTGGGTGACATAAACCGTTTCTTTCGGTTGCCCATTCGAGCGGTTTGGCGTCCATTTGAAAGACCGTTATATTCATATGAGCATGAGCATGAAAGATCGACGACATCAAGGCGAGCAGCGGGCGAATGATTCTTCAAATTCAATACCTCTTCTTGTCTATAACCCTTAGCCACGGGCGTGACTTGTTTGATTCGTTCCTTGACATCTAATTTGTTCTTCCAAATCCATTTGAGACCAATAGCGTAGACCCTGTTGGTCTTTCAACAGTTCCATACTTGAGCGTTTGAATTGGTTGAGTTCTTCTTGCATGGATTCGATCCGGTTGTCTTTTGTCATTCGTCTTTAATGTTTTAAGCTCAGTTAGCGAGGCGGTGAGAGCATAAATCGATGTTCACCATACGTGTGAAGGCGTTGTCTTATAACTGTTGGTTGGTTGGGTTGCCAATAATATTCTCTAGAGGATGGTCTTTTGTCCAACGATGTGTATAGGGTTGATGTTGGTATAAATTATGCGATTTTGAGGATTCAAATGGTTTGTTGATGATTCGCGACATCGGTGTAGCAGTTTCATTAGCAAGCGGGTTGAAAAACGCATTTGGATCAAAATATATAGGTGGGGTACTTCATTAAGAACATCGTGGTTGGTTCGTTGTCGTTGGAAGCAGTTTGTTCAATTGTTGTTGTAGAGTCATTGGTGGTGCTTCTTGCGATCATAATTGAATCATCAATTCTATGTTACGCATTGTAAACTTTAGGATTTGGTTTGAATGCTCTATTTGAAAACTTAGGTTTATGTCGGCAAGAATTGGTCCATATCCATTTGGATTAGGTTTAAAATTAAACTTTTGAATGGTTGTGATTGACTACTTCATGTTTGTAAACAACATTTGAAACTCTTTGATTTTGGTTTGTAAGTCGACAATTTCTTCAAGATAGTTATCTATTCGTTTAGGTGGAATCTTTGTTTGTACTTTCGAGAAGCTTTTTTGACAAGTTAACAACTTCGGCCTTGGCTTTTGAGTTTCAAAGTAAGGCGTTAAGTTGTTTTTATGTTCATGTTTGGTTGTTCTATTTGAGACAACAGAGCATTCTTGGGCGGCTAGATCACATATCTGTCGTTCTAATGATTTTTCGTTTTGATGAGATTTAGTAAAAGCGACTTCAAAACCTTTTCATGGTTTTCTTGAGTTTAAAAAATTGATTTGTCGAATTAAGCATTCATTATCCCTAATTAACGGTGCATTTTCGACTTTTAATTTTGTATTGACATCATGATAATGTTCCACTCGGGATTGTTGGTCTTTAACTAAGGTCACGAGCTCAAATTATGGATCAAACAAAAATCATTTTGTTCAGCGTGAGTCTCAACATGGTCATTATTTAGATCCTCAGTATAACCACGAGTCAACTTGATCATCAATGGTAACCATAAGGTCATCTTGATCATCAAATATAACTACGGGGTCTAGTTGATGATCCTCGAATGATATGTAGAGGCTCATGTTGAACACTCGATCCTTGTCGGATCTGCGGATGTTGGCGGAGAGATCAAATCATTTATGATAATTGTTTGTTCGGTACACGAGACAAGCCATCGATGTCATACTTTGAGCTGTATCACTCATGTGTAGAGCTTGCATTTGTGCCATCAACATCTTCTTTGCATTAGCACAAGTCTTCCATGTCATCATCGAGTGCGCATACGCCATAAAGCTCATTCCTTGTTGTTAAGAGTTCCTGACTTCATCCTTAGAGCCAAAGCAAAGCCTCTTTGAAATAAACCTTGCCTCTTGTCCTCGGTTAGGACATGCATTAACGAGATGACCCTTTTCATTGCGGTTATAACAACGAAGACCATTAACCCATTACGAGCATTCCCTGTTCAACCACTTGAGCTCTCTGTTGTTGTGGAGCACCACGGTTATTCCTTCAATAGCATTAAACCCTTGACCAATTCCCATCGGCGAACTTCAACCGTCCATTGTTCGCATGACTTGATTCCTTGTGTTGGATGAGGAACTAATGCGATTGTTGGATTTGTTTGTATCTTGACCGGAGGCTTTGTAATCATAACAAATCCTTGTTGCAATTCATCAAAAGCAACGAGTCCTCATCGACTTCAATTGTAAAGTGCTTGAGCATTATTGTTGTTGTATGGAACCAATTGAGATTATTGAGGTTGTTCTTGTGTTGATCATATGGTGTAATGGTTGCGTTGGTTGAGGAGCGGGTTCTTGAAATTGTTTGAGGAGGAAGATTAGTTTGAGCCCACAAAGCAAGTTGTTGATTATCGAGGCCGAATGTGAAGTCGAGTCACGGATAGTCCTTTCTTTGTCAACTTCTTTTGGTGAGGCTTCAAATAGTCGTACAACAATCAAGTATGTAGCATGATGAAGATTCTTAGCTTGCGGAGAAAAATGACATACTTCTCCATTAGGACCAAGACTACTTAGGAACTTAGTGTTGTGACAATTAAGTGGCATGATGATGTTGTGTTTGTTCAAATCATTAATGATATATGAAAAGCGATGATGATATGACTCTAATGTCTCTCGGGTTCAATCATGAAGTGTTCATAAGCCAAGTAGATTTTGGATTCCATGTCTTCTGATTGAGTGTTGTGCCTTCCATTAGAAGATGAATGTGTTCCGCATTGCTTTATTTGTCTTTTGAGCATCAACACTTGAAGGATCGGATTAGGTAGTCCCGAAAGGATGTATTGCATTGCTAGTTCATCGGCTTCAAAATGTAGAAGTTCATCACCGGTGGTGCGAGATAGTTGCAATGTTGGTGTGACATCTCTTGGTGGATTGACATACGGATCTGAATTGTAATAACAATAGGCATACGAAATGGACCTTCCATGTGACCTTCTTTAAGAACTTTCCATGTGGCTTCTTTAGATCACAAAACCTAAAGAAACTTATAACCCATTGATCATAATTACAGGGAGTGAGCATTGGAGGTCTATCAGTGAGCGACTTCATGAATTGATTGTTGGCTACTTAGGCTTCACATCTTGCCAAACCATGTCGGTTCCTTCATAGTATTCTGGATGGATGTTGATTGTAGAAGTTTGTGGAGGTTGAACCATTTGAGGTTGTGGAATTGCTCAAGTTGTGGGGTATGTTGTTGATTAAATTCTTTGTTGATAAATTTGTTGTTGATGATTAAATTGTTGATGTTGTGGACTTAGTTGTTGTTGTTGTTGATGATGATAAGTGTAGGGAAAATAGTTAGAGTATGGTGGTTGTGACATGTTGAAAACTTGTGTTGTTAAATGGATCTTTGTAGTCGAATGAACCGTTGTTGATGAAGAGTCCTTAGGCGAAGAAATCACGGAAAAGCCAAGTACCACTTATGCGTAAAAACACCAAAGTTACGGCGTGTGACAATGATTCTGGCGTGGGATTAACTTCTGCGTAAGTAAGGAAAACACTAAAGTTATCGTAAACAAGAAGTTGGGTGTAGAAAACTTGGGCGTAGGATTAACTTATCGTAAGACAAAGCTTAGGCGTAAGATGAATCTTATGCGTAAAAATTCTCAGCGTAAGCTTAAGCTTATCGTAAATTTAGGGTTTGCCCAAATGATCTTTTACACTATCACGATTGCAAAAGATATCCAAAGTCGAAGTGTTTTCGAGCTTATCCAAGCAAGAAAATCCTTTGAGTTAACCGAAATGAAGATCAAACCAAGGACAAGTTCTGGCGTAAGATTAGGGTTTCACTTACGCAGCGTGAAATTAACCAAAAATGATTTACATGGCGATGTTTCCAAACAGATTTTGTGATGAAATAGCTTCAATATCACCAAAATAACACAAAGTGTGAAACTTGATGATCAAAGCTTATAAAAGCAGTTATCGTAGAACATCGACCACGTCAAAACCTAGCTTAAAACAATGATCCCGCGTAAGTTTGAAACTTTTGCCAAAGCAGATATTTTAACACCTAAAAGCGTTGAAAGGACAAGAATCTTGGATTAAAAGTGTAAAAATCAATTTTAAGCATGACAAAGTTGGAACTCGTTTCTGGCGTATGACCAAAACAAAAACTTCAAAAACAAATATGTTCACCCAACTATTTGGCGAATGATACCATTGTTAGGTCACCATATTAGTAACACAAGCATCAATATGTAGAAATAGAAGAGAAGAGATCGGTTGAACAATAATCAAACACACACACAAGTATAAACTAAGACCGGTTATGCATAAGGTGTAAAGAGTGAATGAATTGAACAACCAACCCTCAGTGAGGGTTATTACAAAGTATTTATAGGAGAGGGAGCTAGGGCAACACTCTGGTCCCTTCCTTTCCTTATTGGACTTGGGCCGAGGCTCATGGGCTTTCTACATAAGCCTTGGCATGATTACTAACATAAAAGCCATATTAAGCTAACTATTACATATGAATCACTAACACTTGAATTAAGGTTTAGGAGTGATTCCAACAGTAATATTCCTTTGTTGAATCCTTAGCTTTGGTCATTTCCGTTATCACATATTTTTGTACATCGACACCACTAGAATGTGTGACATCCCCTTCCTAATTGGGGCCTTTAGTAACCTCTACTTCATTAACAACTGAAGCAAAAGCACTATCCCCACATTCCATTATTGAGTCAACTACTTGTTGTCTCTAATTTCTCATCCTCGGTTTTTAACCTCAATAGGATCTTTGTCATCTCCCTCATCCGATAATTCGGCAACAAGATCTTGTTCTTTAACACAGTTGGAACAACTTCAATTTCATTACTTCAACATTGACCTCATCGACCTTCACAATCGGGTGACTTGTTTCTTTATTTTCCCGGCATCTGCGGAGAGATCATGTGATTCCTTCACTTTGACCACTACATCATATGACTAAGCTAGCATCAATGCTTTACTCGTATCAACCTTAATTTATCTTGATTGCATCCATATGTCATTTATCTTGATATCATCTTGTCGTTTATGTTGTGCTCTTTCATCGATGTACTTCTTAACATTGCCCATGTGTTGGGCGGTGTTTCTCTGAACATGTTTACATTGATTCGATGTAATCGACAAAGCACTTTTACGTCATTTGTGATCGCGATCCCAAGTGTATTGCGAATTGATGAATGATTGAAATTGTTTGTTGATCACCAAAAGGCATCCATGGATCTAATTTCATGAAAGTCTTCTTTGTCAAGTTGTTTTCTAGTTGTTCCAAGCTCGGTAGCATTATACTGTGAAGGTCTAAACATCTTGACCAAGAGTGGCGCAAATGCTGCGTTCGTATCCACTCGTGGATTCGGGTCTTTCTAAGAGAACCAGGATGTGAGTGAAATATTCAAAAATGTTCCATGCAACTTTCCTTTACTTTATCTTGCCTTTGTAGTGGTGGTGTAACTCTTTCTCTTGTGAATTCGAGCCAAAGATTCCATATTGGCATTATCGACTCAAACCGTTTTTACATTGTACATAGTTGGAAATATTATGTTCATCGATCATGTCGTACAATTTGAGTATCTCGGCTATGATTGAATACGAGGGTGTTTGATGTGATATGCATGTGCGGGATTCTACAAGTCTATGATTTAAGCAGAAATAGAATATTTCGCGGGTTTTAAAATCAAGAAGAAACCATGAGCCAATGATAATTGATATGTGTTATGATTCTTTGTTGTATCGGTACAATGATTAGTGTTTGTGTGTTAAGCGTGATTATTGTTTGATAGACTAGGTGATATGTTGTTTAGTTGTGATTTGGTTTGGTTGATGCACATTGTTATAGTGAAATTTTGGTCTAAAACTTAAAAGCGTCAATAACTTCCTTCGGAGGATTTGGGCCTCGAAAAATTCGTTACAAAACTTTATGGTGTAACCTCACAATATTGTATTTAGGTCGGTATTTTCTTTGAAAGCAGATTCTGATTCAAAAGTTATGGCCATTTGAAGTTTTGACATAAAATGTC
The DNA here is from genome assembly GCA_022545495.1 of Chrysanthemum lavandulifolium. Lineage (NCBI taxonomy): Eukaryota > Viridiplantae > Streptophyta > Magnoliopsida > Asterales > Asteraceae > Chrysanthemum > Chrysanthemum lavandulifolium. Next base: position 73,804,862 of record CM040240.1, read on the forward strand.
GACTTTGGTCGAACCTCAGTAGTCAAGCGCAATAGGTGAACCATAATCTTTAGTAGCAAAATCGACAACAAAGCGCGGTGGCAAAACCCAAAACTCAAAGCGGTCTTGAGCAAATCGCAATACCAAGCGCAAGGACCACAAGCGCATTTAAGACCAAAGCAGCGGTGATGAAAATTGCGAGGCTTGAGCAAATCGCAATGTCTTCAAAATGCAAACCTCGACTCATGACCTTGATCAAAGCGTAGTCTTTCAAATCGGGACCTACCAAACTTGGACCTCGAACCTCAAGACTTAAAAGCGGATGTAGGCAAAACACAAGATCAAACCCATGAGCTAAGCGACAAAGCATAAGGTCGCTTCGTGAAAGTACAAGCGTCACTTTCACCCGGTTTGTCTTTTATCCTGTTGGCTTCAATCAAAGCATAGCTGAGTATTTTAATCAAAAAGCAATACACATTAAACACGTAATGCATAAACGCGGTCGAGAACCCTCGAATCGCATACAAGAACTACTCGAATCACGGTCTTGAAACACAGCATGACCAAGAAATAAGCTTTTAGCGAACCGCAACCAGAATGAGTCTTCAAACTTGCGAATATACCACAAACTAACCAATAAACATGAAATAACCTAACCAAACACCAATCTAAGCTACTACAACAACCTAAACATGAAAGTACAAACACATAACAAACTAACCATAAACCAAGCTCGAACTAGGTGTATTCTTAAGAAATACTATTGAACCAAAACCACAGAAATCTATAACCAATCATTGAAATCGAGCACACAAACTAGATGATCAAACCATGACTCTTGATACCAATTGTAAGATACTTGAAATCATAACATATGGTCGATTATGTAGATTGGCGATTTTAGAAGGCGAAAGAGAGAATGGGAGTTTTAGAGAAAGTGAAGAAATGAAAGTTGTATTAGAAGCTCAACCCTTCCCCATGGTGGGAAAGGGTTTATATAGTCTTCACAATAAGCCCTCCTGCGGGCTATAGATCGGGTGTACAATGGGTAAAGGCCGTCCCTCCTCCATGGTGTTACTTTAACTTAATGTATACTAACAAGACTACGACTTAACTAGTGCTAGATGATACCATGGGTGGCCGAGTCTTTAATATGGATTTTAGTAATCCTAACATTTTTCGTTATAGGTTGTTTGGCATTTATATTTAAAAAGCGTGCTCCTATAAATCAAAGGCATTTACCGACTAGACTTTGTGATGAACTACGTGGAGGAAGTTAGAGGTCGATATGTGGACGGACATGCATGTCTCAAGTGATGATTCTTGAGCCGAACATTGTGGTGAGGATGAATGGTTAGAGATATGATTCTGATCAATTCGTCAAGTCTTAATCCATATAATTGCTCTATATTTTTCACGTTCTTAGAAATGGTGAAATTTGTCTTATGAAATTCAACATTGTGTCACAACCTTAAATAAAATAAGGATAATAGTATATTCTGAGTTTAAAAACTAATGTCTCCATCGTGTTCAAGATTGCATACCAATATCTCCCATACAAAATAAGAATCTCACATAAGAAACTCATTGAAAAGAACAAAAGTGGGTGAAAAGCGTACTACGATGTCTGATAATAAACTAAATTTTGATGTGCGGCTAGAATACACTAGCCAATTTTATCTTTTGAATAATATTAGTGTTCGCTCCTATCTGAGATAGTTGTTGGTGGTGGAAGCATTGTTTACGAAGTGATTAAGGTCATGCCTTCAAAAAAATAGGTATATAATATTTACTTTGTATGTTAAAAGATACTTGAGCGTATAGGCGTTATGCGGGATACTTGAATCACCAGAAAAATATCCAAAAATAATGATTTATGCTCTTTTAAATGATGGTGTCCTACAAGAAAGCGGAATGTAGAAGATGATAATTAGTGAGCTTACCATGTTTGCAACAATGTCATATCCGGAAAAACCAAAGGCACGGTAACTTTTCGGGTCATATATAACAATACCTTTTAAATTGTCAAAATACTTTGCTTTGTAGTTATGAGCTACACCCTTTAATTGGCGTTTGTGGTGTATGGGTTTACCTTTGTTGATATATGTTAATTTTGTGGTGTTGTGTTTGTAGGCTAAACAAGATACAAACCGGTGTTCGCTAAAATAGATTTTATGTTGAAATTAACAAGATGAGAATGCCATTAAGAAGGAACACCTTTATTTTTGCCTGACGTTGGTCGCTTTTGACATAGGCATTCACGGTGGATTTTCTATTTTAAAACGACATCTTGATGAGCAAATTCTGCATTGGTTGGTTGCTTAAGATTAAATTGCTCGGCTTATTTCTTTTATGTTATCTTACTTATGTGTATATTTTCATGTCGTTATGACGGGACAAGTCAAAGCAACCCCAAACACAAGACCTTGAACCAAGTTTGCATGGAAGCGGATGGTCGTAGGATATATCGTATATACAATTTACAAGGCATTATCTTTTTACTATCGGGGATTGATGCAGCGTCAACTAAGATGATTTGAATAGTGGCAAAGCCATTATTTGTTTGTTTAGTCTTACAGACTCGAGCACCACATAAAATGACCCATACAACTCTTTCTGATGTAGTTTTTTAGCCCATTGTCATTGCGGTGTGAAAATAAATATCATCAACCTATTATGATTAGGTTTGCAATTTTAGTCACTTTAAGAATAAATCGATTCTCAATATGAGCAGTATCAATAGGTTGTTTAAGCGTGCGTAATTATAATATAAAAGCTTGGTTGAGAGTTGCTTGGGTAGCTTATTTGAGTAGCTAATTAACCTT